>VDFB02173114.1:199709-327497 GCA_007258455.2 Sequoia sempervirens | reverse complement strand
TTTTGTTTTCAACAAGTTCTATAAAAGTGTCATCTCTCTGAATATAGTCAATGTCAACATCATTATATCCAACATCTTGTAAAAATTCTACATACAAATTTACCATTTCACTAACATGTGGATTTGAAGATGTACCTAGATTTGTGCATATTGAAACATTCTCCATAGCATTCAAAGAGGGATTTGAAGATATAGTAGGACTTGTTTGTATAATCATATTCTTCTCCAAATTGACTCCTTACCAAATTAGCTTCATCTAACTATAATTTATCTTGATGTTTCATCTTCAATAGTTGTTGGATTGGTTTAACTCCACAATGCGTTCATTGATTTTATTCTCATTCTTCTTTCTCTTTGTCTTTGTCTCTCTTTTTCTCTACGGCTTCAGCTTCTTGAGGAGTCAATGTCTTTCTTCTCTTATTATGAAATTTATCTCCCATAATTATAAAATTCTCAAGCACAAATGAATGTTAATAGTGAAATACTTCAAAATATTCAATCCAAATTGGAAGTTGAATACCTATTATGGAAAAATTCTTCCTCTTGTGTTCCTCAAAACAAATAGAAAGCTACCACAATTCCACTTTAAAAATTGTTTTCTTTATGCTTCCTTTGAAAAATTCAATCCATATTGCAAATTTCACTTCAAAAATGGTGTAGATGATGCTCCCTTTGATAAAATCAACCAAAAATCAAATTGACCACCTATAAATACAATAACTTATGAAAAATAATTCATTTTTAGTGCTCTCGGCCATACATATGAAGTTGCAAAGTTGCAGACTTGACAGTAATTGTGCATAGTGTTTTTAAATAAAATAAACGAGATCCCGTCTATAAAACGGGATCCCGCTTATTATCAAATGGGATCCCGATTACAAAACGGGATCCCGTTTATTAATAAGCGGGATCCCGCTCTATAATCGGGATCCCATTCACTGACATTGAATGTCGGAGCCGTTGTAAAGGTAATGGGATCCCGTTTCATAAACGGGATCCCGTTACCTTTACAACGGTCGGAATGCTGTTTGATGGGAATGGTATCCCGATTATAGCACGGGATCCCGTTTTATAATTGGGATCCCGTTTTATAATTGGGATCTTGTTTTTTTAAATTTGAATTTTGTTTTGCATCGTGGGTGGGTTTTTGCCAAGGTTTTTGGTTTGGGAAAAGCATTGGAAGTCCGAACCTAAGCCTTCAACCTGGTTTGACCTGCAAGTTGAAGGCCCTAACAATGTCAAAGAAAAATACCGACTTTGGACATATGGCTGACGACCTTTTTGCAAAATTTTCTAACAAAATTAAAACCCATTTTAGATCAAACAATGCAGATTCTAAATATGTAATTTGTTTTACAATTGAATTATTTTTTCTATTTTTCAATTAATTTCTAATAAAATTGGTCCATAAACTTTAAATATCAGAGTTTTTTACTATTTTAATAACTTTTGATCAACATAACATTTTGACAAACGGATTGCATGAGAGCAAACTTCAGACAATTATTTTCAATTTGAAAAAAAAAATCAGAAAATGATAAGTTTAGGTCATCTTATGCATGTCGTACATGACGATTTTTCAAAACGACAAATCTACCTAATAAAAATTTAACAAAAAAAAAAATATTCAATAAAAAATTACAAAAAAATATCAAGAGCAAGCTTCAGTGAGTCATAAAACTTTTCCCAAAAGGATTTAGAAAAATACGATAATTTAAGTCAAAATATGGATGTCGTACACGTGCATGGTATGGTAAAAAAAAAATGACTTTTAAATAGTAGTTTTTAGAAATGCCTATTAAAACTCAATTTGTACAATCTGGGTATTGAAATAAATTACATATTTGGAAACTAGACTCTAAGCACTACATTTTATGATTAGTGACTTTTTAAAAGATTTCATCTCTAAGTGCTTCAAATTTTAAGGTCAAATGTGTCAAATACTGAAAATTAGGGAAAACACTTCCACTTTTTGGCCAAAAAGTGGACTCAACTTCTTGCACACACTCAAGGATCGAAGTGCTCCGAGTCTACTTTTTAAACTACTAATTTATTTTGAAAATGGTTGAGACTAAGGGGTTCAAAAGAGGGATGTGCAAAAATTGGTGTTTTTTTTGTCAGAAAAACATAAGATAGCAACTCTTGTATGACCCTAGCACGGTGAAATTTTTTGCAGTATTTTTAAAATCGCTATGATTAGAAGTTAGCTAACAGTATCTAATTGATGCATAATTTTTTTGATAATTTTTTAATGAATATTTGATTTTTTACTAATTTTCTAAGTGGGCACTTCCTGAAAAACAAAATTTTGGCCATGCTCCACCTACAAATTTTGGAAAGTAATTAATTTTTTTAATTTTCTAGATTCTAAAAATGTAATTTATTTGAAATTTCGATGAATGGTTAATTTATAATGAAAAAAACACCAAACACTACTTTTTGGAAAAAAAAGACATACAAACAAAACAAATTATGGATGAAAGGCTTAACATTGTCAGAAAGTGAAAAAAATTACATTGTTGGATAGCTAAGAGAGAACCTAACATTACCCATGTGTTTGATTTTGTCAATATTGAACCAAATGCAATCTTGACGGTGAGCACGAACACGATTATGTGAAAATTTGTAGAATTTGCAAAAAACACGTCTCTGGTCATTGGGAATTCCCTCCAAGCCTTTGGGTTGGTATTCCAAGGAAAATAAATTTCACTTTTCTTTTGATTTTAACGTGAAATAACGCGAGCGTGTCATAACGCACTCGCGCTATGAGTTTTCAAACTTTTTTTTAAAAAGTGGCCACAAAATTGCTACCCAACTTCATGCACTTGCCCCTAATGCAAGTACATGCTATTAGTTGTTGGGATTAAGGTATCTCAATCTTAGAGTCTCAACATGGCACAAATTATTTTTAATTAATTGTTGCATAATTATTTTTTATCCTAAATTATTAACTTCCTAAGTTGTTATCATCTTTGTGGGACCTCTTTGTGAGGTGGCATCCTACATGGCAGGTGATGAGATGGCATAATCCCTATTGTTTAGGAAGTTGGAACTCACTTGGAAGATACTGTATTTTTGAGAGATGTTGACATATATTTCCATTTTGAAGTGGAAATTGATTTGGCAATTTCCTTTGTTGACTAAAAATTCTTGGTTTGAAAATTCTATTATGGATTGGAGTTGTATTTTAGCAGCTAGAATTTTTGGTGGAGTTCACGTTTGTTAAGTGGTGTGAGGTAAAGAAAGCACCTATGCTTGGTTATTGCAGTTTCTATGTTGAGCTTACATTGTATTTGGCAAGATGACCATTATAGATGAGATAGGTGTTGTTGCTCTTGGAAGTTGCTATGTGCAATGTTTCATGGATTAGAAAGTTATTGTTTTTTGACACAACATATCTCTTGGGCTTTGAAGTTGGTTTTCGAAACCGTGGGAGCCTAACTTTTCATTTGATCTCTATTTATATGTTGGTGCCTTAGCACGTTTTATGAGATAGGTTGAATATTTTCATAAATGTTGTTATGCTGCCGGAATAATTCTAGAATCCTATAATAGTGTGAAAACTCCTAAAGAGAATAGCTTTGAGATTGTATTGTAAGTGTTGTTGCTGATTAATATAATTGAGTTGAGTGTTTGGAGTGTCAGTTTTTTCTCGAAAGGGTTTTTTGTATATGTTGTGTTATGAGTTTATTCTATTTTGAATATCTGTTTATGTGTTTTTTAGATGTGCATCTGAATCTGTAAATGTTAATTGGTTTAGAATTTTTTGCAACTCTCTCCTGATAGATTCAGTGTAGGAAACTATTTTTGCCACCTATGTTTCCTTTCAGTTGGTATCAAAACTTGGCCAACTTTGATTCTATTGTTGGGTTTGAAGGGTTTTTTAAGCTGATCTAAGTTTTAGTGGGAGTTTTGCTGAAGTGATTTTCTTGATATCTTGTTGCAAAAAAAGATGGAAAGCACATCCAGAAGGATTGATATGGAGAATAATTATTTCGGTTAAGCATTGGTTGCAACTTTGGCAATGCAGGCATCAAAATATGTGTGGTTAATTGATTCTCAGGCATCTTTTCACATGATGTCACACAAAGATTGGTTCTTGAAATATGAAGGGTATGATGGTGGAAAGGTGTATCTTGGTGATGATTCTCATCTGAAGATAGTTGGTTGTGCAAGACTCATGATACAATTCTCAGATGATAGAGTGAAGGGAATTGATGGTGTGTTGCATATCTCAGGTTTGGTACGAAACCTACTTTCAATGAGTAAATTAAATGATGTAGGTGTGAAAGTTGTCTTCTCGAGTGGAGTATGTAAGATGACTAGAGGAGCTATGGTTTTGGCTAGAGGAGTTTAGATAGGAACCCTGTTCAAGCTAGATGCATGCACGATATAGTGCAATAGTTCTTCTGATAAACCAAAGAAGAAATCTTTGGATTCTTCATCCTCACTATCAGATCATGTAGAAAAATCTATAGTAGCTACATTTGATGGTCGTGCATTTTGGGTACCTAAGGGTGCTCATTCCTTGGCAATGAAGCTTCCTATAAAGAAGATGATGTTATGGCACCAGAGAATTGGCCATATTGGTGAGAAGGGTCTCAGAACCTTGAAATCTAAGAGCCTTGTAGAATGCCTTGAAGATTGCAATCTCGAGTTCGACTTTTGTGAAAATTGTATCTTTGGTAAACAAAACTATGTGCAATTTTATAAAAGTTCTCATAAGTCTTATGCCATTTTGGACTATGTGCATTATGTTGCTTTTGGTCTTGTCAATGTTCCTTTGTTAGGAAAATTTGTATATTTTATTTCTTTCATAGATGATTATAGTAGAAGGACATTTATTTATTTTCTCAGAAGTAAATCTAAAGTCTACAATCGATTTAAGGAGTTTAAGGCCTTGGTAGAAAATCAGATTGGTAGGAAGATAAAGTGTTTGAGGACTGACAACAGTGGTGAGTTTTGTTCAAAAAATTTGATAAGTTCTGTAAAGAACATGGGATTGAAAGGCATAAGACAATTCCATATACCCCTCAACAAAATAGAGTTGTAGAGAGAATGAATAGGACGTTGATGGAGAGGGCTAGGAGTATGCTGAGTGGTGCTAGCCTTGAGAAAAAGTTTTGGGATGAAGTTGTTTCCACTACATGTTATCTAGTAAGCAAATCTCCTACATCCTATCTTGTTGATAATAAACCTATGGAGGTGTGGTTAGGAAAGAAGCCTTCATTGAGACATCTTCGTGTGTTCAGTTGCGAGGCATATATACTCATGTGCCAAGGGAGAAAAGGTCAAAGTTGGAAAATAAGGTTGTCAAGTGTATCTTCATCACATATGTTATTGGTGTGAAAGGGTACAAGATTTGGGATCCAGTGGCCAAAAAGGTTCTCTATAGTCTAAGTGTTATCTATAGAGAGATGAAACCTTCTTCCTCTGTTTTGTAGCCTACAAAAGAACAAAAGAAAGATGTGGTTCAACTTCCTCTTGACTCTAAGAAAGTTGAACCTGAAGGCCATAATGGACCTGATGATGAGGAGAACTTGAGAAGCTCTAATTTTTTTGAAGAAGATGAAGAACCTCAACCTCAGCTAGTGAGGTCTACATGTGAGAAGCGACAACCAAATAGATATGGATATTCACCAGAGAGGTTTGGATATTCATTGTTGGATTCAAATAGTGTTTTTTCTTTGATTTTTAACACTGATGAGCCTAGTATTGTTAGAGAGGCTATGAGTATGGATGATGCAGATTCTTGGTTGAAAGCCATGGACGAAGAGATGGTTGCATTAAAGAAAAATGATACATGGGATCTGGTACCTTTTCCTGAAGGACGTAAACTCATTGGTTGTAAATGTATGTTCAACAATAAATTGGGTCTTGATGGTAGTGTTGAGAAGCATAAGGCATGATTGGTTGTGAAGGGGTATTCTTAGAAGGAGGGAATTGACTTTGGTGAGATTTTCTCTCCTAAAGCGAAGCTGACATCCATTCATTTTTTTTTATCACTTGCTATATCATATGATTTAGAGATTGAGGAGATGGATGTGAAGACAACGTTCCTTCATGGTGAATTGGAGGAAGAGATTTACATGTCACATCTAGAGCACTTCATGGTTAAAGGTAAAGAAAATATGGTTTGTAAATTGAAAAAGTCTTTGTATGGTCTTAAGCAGTCTCGTATAATGTGGTACCAGAAATTTGACAAATATGTGTTGAGTTTGGGATTTCAGATATCTAAATCTAACCATTGTGTGTATTTCAAAATTGAAAATGGTTGCATTCTCATTATTGCATTGTATGTAGATGATATGTTGTTTTTTGGGAATGGTAGTATGATTTCAGATTTGAAGTTTCAATTGTCAGCATAGTTTGATATGAAAGAACTAGGTGCGGCAAGGTATATTCTAGGGATGAAGATTAGAAGAGACAGAGCTAACATAAAGCTTTATTTAAGCCAAATAAAGTATGTGAATACAATGTTGCAAAGATTCAACATGTCATCTTGCAGACCCTTGGTAGCTCATGTTTTGCAAGGGACGAAGTTATCAGTTGAGGATTGTCCAAAATATCCTATTGAGATTGAGGACATGACTAGAGTACCGTATGTGAGTGTTGTAAGTAGCTTGATGTATGTTATGGTTTGTACAAGGCCAAACATTTGCCAAGTAGTGGGAGTCTTGAGTCAGTTTATGGCTAATCTTGGACGAGTGCATTAGGATGTGGTGAAGAGAGTATTCAGATATTTGTGGGGTACTTCCAATTATTCCTTATTTTTTCATGGTTATCCTATTGGATCTCAACATTTAGTTCATATTCGTGGGTTTGTGGATTCAGATTGGGTTGGTGACGTTGACAATAGGAGATCCACTAGTGGATATATTTTTATAATGTTTGGTGGTGCTATCAATTGGATGATTAAGCGACAAGCTATAATCGCTTTATCCATGACAGAAGCAGAGTATATGTTAGCCACTCATGCTTGTAAGGAAGCCATTTGGCTTAGACAATTGTGTTTTGATATTGTTTTGATACTGAAAAAATTACTATCTATTGTGACAGTCAAAGTGCCATTAACTTAGCTAAGAATCCTACTTTCCATGCCAGAAGAAAGCACTTTGATGTACAGTTTCACTTTGTTCGTGATATGGTAGAAGATGGAAAGGTGAAGTTGGAAAAGGTTGATACTTTGGTGAATGTTCTAGATGCATTGACGAAGCCAATGAACATTGAGAATTTTAGATGGTGTGCCAGTTCCATGGGCCTTGAGAAGTTGATGTTGTAGACTCTTAACAGGTCTTCGACAAGTGGGAGAATGTTGGGATTAAGATGTCTCAACCTTAGAGTCTCAACATGGTGAATTATTTTTAATTAATTACTGCATATTTATTTTTTATCCTAAATTATTAACTTTTGAAGTTGTTATCATCTTTGTGGGACCTCTTTGTGAGGTGGCATCCTACATGGCAGGTGATGAGATGGCATAATCCCTATTTTTTAGGAAGTTGGAACTCACTTGGAAGATACTATATTTTGGCGAGATGTTGACATATATTTCCATTTTGGAGTGGAAATTAATTTTGGCAATTTCCTTTGTTGACTAAAGAGTCTTGGTTTGCAAATTCTATTATGGATTGGAGTTGTATATTAGTAGGATTTCACTTTTGTTAAGTGGTGTGAGGTAAATAAAGCACTTATGCTTGGTTATTGTAGTTTCTATGTTGAACTTACATTGTATTTGGAAAGATGACCATTATAGATGAGATAGGTGTTGTTGCTAGAAGTTGCTATGTGCAACATTTCATGGATTAGCAAGTTATTGTTTTTTGACACAACTTACCTCTTGGGATTTGAAGTTGGTTTTTGAAACCAAGGGAGCCTACCTTTTCATTTTGAGCTCTATTTATATGTTGGTGCCTTAGCACGTTTTATGAGATAGGTTGATGATTTTCAGAAACATTATTATCCTGCTAGAATAATTCTAGAATCCTATAATAGTGTGAAAAATCTTGAAGAGCATAGCTCTAAGATTGTATTGTAACTATTGTTGTTGTTGATTAATACAATTGAGCTGAGTGTTTGGAGTGTGGGTTTTTTCTCGAAAGGGTTTTCCCACGTATATGTTGTGTTATGAGTTTATTATGTTTTGAATATTTGTTTATGCGTTTTGTAGATGTGCATTTGAATTTGTAAATGTTAATTGGTTTATATTTTTTTACAACTCTCTCCTGATAGATTCAATGTAGGAAACTATTTCCGCCACCTGTGTTTCCTTTCATTAGTGTGAGACAACTATCTTCAATATTTTGCTAGGCATTGTCATAAGCTACTATTGCACACCCAAATCTGAGGGAAATTATCATATTCAACTAAAATGGAGAAGGGCAATGGAAGTGAAGCAATGATGGCATGAAGACTTTATGATAATATTTTTCTATATTTCATACTTTTATGCTTACTTATACTCCATATTTAGTCCAAGGGTAGTTTTTATGCTTTATTACATTAACCTAGAATTAACCTAGAATTTCACCCTATATTACACTTGCATGTCGTCCAACCTTGTAAGATCGAACCAATAATAGACTTGAAATGAGTTTGGCTATGGATTGCTTAGACTGCGATAACCCCTATGGAATTTTCCTTGAGAACGGTTTGCTTGTCTTGTCTTTGCTTAACCTTTTTGCATGTATGATTTTCTCGACTGTCGTGATATCGCATCTAGTATGAAAGTCTACCAGTGCTATTTTATCCTTGTCAAATCTAGCATTCTTTTTCTATTATTCCCACAAGTCTATTCTATAACTCAGCTTCCACAAGATTTCCCCTTTAGACATCCTAACTAGGTAGGATCAATTAGTGCTCGAAATGCCTTGGAGCAGATCGAGCAAGCCTCGTACTCATCTTAAGTAGGTGGCTTATTGAGATGGCTTATCTGGGGCTTTTTGGAAAACACTAATTTTCCTAGATGCATGCGTTGCTAGTAGCATATAGCAACTACACACTTGAGTACCTATTTAAATTTCCATTCATTTCTACCGACTAGTTCGACCCCTTCTAAATATTGCCCCTTGATGGAAACATTGGAAAAACCTCGTCTCCTGGTGGTAGCTCTAAGTCCTTTACTCTTAGACTGTTCCAAGTCATTGTGAGTTAAGCAGAAGGGGTCACATGATGAAACATTAAAGCCTTCCATAATGGTAAAAGATAATGATTTTCTATTGAGCTCTAGATCATTAAACACTTAACATATTTCGGGCAATCGATATTTTGTACTGGAAATAACCCTTTGTGTTGAATGTCACTGGGACAAGAGCCTACATAATAAGTATGGAATCTTACATAAGGAATTGCATAAAGGAATAATCTAATGTAAACAAACATGTGCATGAATCAAATTTGTTCTATTTCAAGCCTATAGCACCATATTTACCTTTAAAGGTATTGAACCATGTGATATTTGTGGACCTCCAAATGATGCATCCCTAAGGCATTTAGTCAGAACACCTTACAGATAAAAATGCTCAACATTATGTTGTTCCTATAAGTATTCTATTTTAGAGGAAATGTAGTAGGCTCAGTTCCAATCTTAGCGATGTGAGTAAGTGTATACTTACCCGGTTTAAGCTTTGACTCTTCTTTATCCATAGATCTCCCTATTGGGTGATTTTTCCTTATTAATTTTCCAACACACACACCTTTTTAGGAGAATTAAGAATTCATAACGACTATTTATTTGTCTACTTATGCATCCCTTGTTATGCCAATATGTCGGCTTTTGCTTGTGGATCCAAAATATGCTTGGAATGGAAGGAAACAATGGAAAATGAATGAAAAGAAAACGTTAAACCAAAATTATTGTACAAGATTATATGGAAAATCAATCCTAGAAGAGTGTGAAAGCATTAGTGGCTTAAACTTGGATGTGCTTATGTAATGAGAAGAGTAACCTTTGCGATTGGGAATAAAATCAAGGGTAGAATAAGTTCACCATGAATATATATATAGAATCTATTTGAATTAAAATTGTTGAAGGATGCTCTAGAACATGCATGAATTCTATTTCATGAATAGAAAATAACATCATAGATATCCCATTTACTCCTTGATCCAAGCTTAAGTGAAGTATTGGTGATTATAATGAAAAGATAATCGAATATAGATATGTATGACCTGAAGGAAAAGGGGTGAATGCTTAAGTGCGAATCTTTTCTTACTGCCTTAAATATCTTACAATTAGATATGCATGCATGGTTAGTTAATAACTCCATAAGTAATCACATGGGTGATATATTTATATGAATTTGTACACATAGTACACATTTATATATGTACCTATAAATACATACATGTGATACACCTTCCTTAATCAATTTTACCAATTTCGTACATTGGTTCCATGAATATTGGAATATGCATTTAATGATATTGATTTCATTGTGAAAAGAAAAGAATAAGGTTTAGGACTGGCACCTTATATGATTGGTTGTGTATTTATGATCCACATAGATATTGACTAGAAACCAAGGTAATTGGTTGATTCCATGATTATAAACCATCATATATGTAAATAATGTTGCATGACTTGATGTCTTAAAGATTCATTTTAGAAATAGAATGCTTGCTTGATGAAAACTTGATTATGAATTTCCATGTAAGAAGGGTAATGAGCTTGCTCATAAATTTATTGAACATGCTTCCCCATGATAATCAGGTAGGATCCTCAAATATTGGATCCTTTGCATTACTTGATATGCATTTATGAAAGGATTATTGGAAGGTTTTCTCACTTGCAAACAAACTAGATATCATGTTGAGCATAATTGAATTTGCAAAGATTTACTTGTTGCTTGAGAAAGTTGGGCTAAGCAATGTTGATGGTAAATTAATATGTTAATTTCATGAGTGATTGTGTATCTGCATAAGTGTCAAGCATGATGATGTTTTTGGTATAATTTTGTGATGATCACTATATGACTACAAGTTGTTATAACTTGCTACACATATTCCATTACTCCTATTCAGTATTGCATTATTATTTTTCCTCATGCTAGGTCGGGTATTCTTCAATGGATTGAAGAATTTTGGGGAAGTGTTTGACTTTGTGGTAGGGAAAAAATGTGCTCCCACAATGTTCTCACCCTCAAGATGGTCAAAGAAGTTCAAGGCCAAAGAGATCCTGTTAGGAAGGCATAAGTATTCAATATATTGTATAATTTTGATAACAAACAAGAGGTCTTTTGTAAGGGAAATATTTCCATATGACTTTTCCTTTTAAATGAAACATGTACTTTAAATTAATATTTCAATATAATTCTCTATATTTTTCTTGAGCATTGGACATGTTTCATCCTTTTATGTGTGATAATGTGTAAATTGTGTTTTTAATCAAGCTTAATTTATAGAGGTTATTACATTTGGTATTAGAGCTTAAGGTTCAATGCTAGGGCCTTGAGTTCACCTTGCTTAGTTGCAACACTTGATTGCTTGAATCTTCTAGGAAGTGCTTAGCACATGATGTGTAAGCAAGTTCGTATGTGTATTCATGTGAAGAGAATTTCCTTTAGACTTTTTCCACCTGACAAGAAAAGGGATGATGTCCCTTGTCTTAGAGTTCTTAGAATTAGAGATAGTCACTCTCTAGGTAGTTCCTTTGGCACATGGACTTGTCATTAGAAAGATTGATTTGATTAGTGTTGAGTTGGAAACATCCTAAGTTTCATATGCATGACCTAAGCCCTTTTGTATCTTAGAAGGCACTGTTTGGGAAAATTTTGATAGATGAATGCATACCTTATCTATATGGATCTACATGAATGATGCCTTGTCCTTTTGTTTGATAGTTGTTGCCTTGCACCTATTGAGATTTCTAGATAAGATTTTTTTTTGATCCACTAATTAAGTTATTTATGTATGAATATCCTACAAGAGAAGGTACCATGAACAATGACCTGAAATCTCTCCAAGATGTTTCTTAATTTGAACACAACATGTGAAAACTTGATAGATTATTGTATAATGATATTTAATTTTTAACTAGAAGGTATATTTAAAACTAAAGCAAGATGAAGACAAAAGATTGGTCTTCAAGGCTACGTTAAAAGTACCTGAAAGGAAAGCTTATGTTGCATTAAAAACCTCCATAGTGCCTTTGTTTTGCAACAAGAAATGAGCATATGTATGCATGAACTAAAGAACGTATTGGATGCATGTAGGCACCCTAAGGTTATCCATTTCATGAAAAGAAAATATTTAGATAGAAGAGTGCATGCGTGTCGTACTAACTAAGCATTAAATTCTAAGAGTTGTTCCAACTTTTGCATGGTGCATACTAATATGATGGGAACCATGTGTTGCATAATGACATAAATGCATGAGATGAATTTAAAGAATACTATTATTATTGTTTAATTCATTGGTGTGCATGTTACCCCACTCTTTTAAGAATGCATTTTTGTATGCATGAATGAAAATGAAATATATGAGAGGTTGACCTAGAAGGTTATCCAGGATGGTGACATATGTCCTTAGATTGCATTTTCATAATGTGTGTGTAATTGATGTCTAGTAGCATCTTGACAAAGTGGATATGAGTCAAATGAGTTATTTTGTTCCTATGTCTATGGTTGGATAACCTATTTTTCCTAATGAGATATTATGTGGTAGAAATGAACCTACCTCATACGTAACCTTCTTGTGAACCATGATAATTAAATGACCCTACCTTGCAAGTGAAGGTAACTAAAAGTTATAATGTACAAATGAAGAAAGTTAATGACTTCAATATGTTGAACTACATGAGCCTCTAGATGTCACTTTATCAAGATTGAGATAGTGACTTGAGGGGTAGATTGTGTAGACCCTTAAGTGGGTAGCTTTTGCATGACCAATTGAAATTTCATCTCTTGTATAAGACAATGTGTCCTTGTTTAGTACCATTGCATGGTCTTTGAACATGTAGTTGAAGTGATCTTATGCTTGGAATTCCATCTTTGAATGTTGTGATTTGAATCATAGATGTAAAATTTAATTGACTAAGAGGAAATTGAATGTCAAGTCAAACTATGACATTTTGAAATGAATAGACATGTGATGCTATGATGGAAAATAGCTGCATAGACCTTGTCTTTTATTCATAATGTCAAATAGATGGGAACATTACATTGGAATTCCTAATGTTATGATTGAATTAATGGAAGTGAATCTAATTATTACACATAATGTGAAATTCCTCTTTCATATACCTTCTTGTATTACTTTGAAAAGAAATATTTGAGTATGGAAATGAATGGAAGCATGTATCAATGTATGAAACCTTTGCATGAACGTGTGCCACTAGGGATGATTGATTTGTGAATGTGATTGAATATGTACACCTAAACACCTAGATGAAAGGTTTCATGTAGTTTATTACTCCCTCTATGTGGTTACTATGAATACACAATTATGTGAAGTGTTTCGAATTGATGAATTATTTGACTCCTTTGATGAAAATGTTCTTGTTTTGTAAGGACCACCTTTTGTACTTGCATTTTTATTATGATTGGATTAGTCACCAATTCCTTGATGATCGATTTTGTGACCCTTGGGTGTACTTGATCATTATTGGAATTGTCAACATTCCCTAACTTAGAGTTGAATTTGGTGATTCTCCTCTTTTGAGTTTATTTTTAAATTCTTTTGGTGACTATTCCAAATGTTTGAAATTTATGGTCCTCTATTATGTCAAGTATTGTAGCCTATCAAGTTCACATGAATGATGATAAAATGTTGAGGGAATACATTGTGGAAGATGTACTAATCTTGAACCAATATCATGATTGAAATCGTCTCACAACCTTGTGAATGAGTGACATCTGTGATGCCACAAATGATAAAGGAAACAAAATGCATAGTATGAATTGAATTGATAAGGCTTAAATTTCTCTAAGTGATTGACATTATCGTATTCTATTAAAGAAATCACATTTCCACAATCCATATTGATTATTGCTAGATGACTTCTGGATTTGATTGTGTAAGAGTTTTTTTGCATCAATGTTTCGAAACACAATCCGTGATCCATCATTAGGATAGTTGAGAGCTCAAGGAGAAAAAATACTTTTTTCTCCTTGAGCTCTCAACTATCCTGATGATGGATCATGGAGTGTGATTCAAAGTGTTGATGCAAAAAAACTCTTACACAATCAAATCCAGAAGTCATCTAGCAATAATTATCGTATTCTCTCCATTCATGCACAATGTGCTAAATCAAAAAAGAATTATTTTCTTTATAAGCATATATGTTGATACTTGAGTAGTTTTGTCTTTCAGGATAGGTGACAAATGTGGAACAATAGAGAAGGGAAATCCTCTTTTTAGGATCTTCCCATTTATTTTCAAGTGCTTTGACCAAAGCCCAAACCATTGAAAAGTTGGCTAGCATAGCAAACTTTATTGCTACAATTCTCTGCCACATCTTGTAAATAAGACATTGTTATATCATAGATGTATATATGTGTGTAGATATTATGAGAATGCACCAGATTTCTCCCTACCCCAAATATTTCAAGGTAGCTAGGCACTTCATGTAGGGATGGTAGATCTTTGGGTAGGAAGAACTCCGTCAAAGTATAATCACCATGATTGGGTGGAAAAGCACCCAAATCATGTTATCATCTTGTGACTAGCCATGAGTGGATTGATGGTTAGTGACGAATGATAGTTAGTGACTAGCCACGTGTGGATAGATAGTCATGTATTTCACATATTATGTTTGCATACCATTTCTTGATTACTGCTTGTATGATGCACTACCACTAGTATGAGTGATGTGCTTTGTAACATACTAATATATGAATGATGCACTTGCATATGAGAAGATATAATAGGTATGAAGTTATTTCTCATCTTGAGATTAACTCATTGGATTAATTATTGTTACTTTTGACTCATATACAATCACGATCTTGGATCACAAATGAGAACTCTATGTGAGAATAATTTTTGCAAGGACAATATACCTTGGATGATTGGAGAACATGTGTAGATGATTTGCAAATGCACAAGAGTATCATTCATGAAAGAAGGTATGTGAAAGAAATTTTATATATATTTCCACTTATATATGATCAAGTTGTGATCTAGCCAATGTTAATCATATTTTGAAATTGTAATCTCTACCTTACAATATTGAATTTATGAGGTGCTAATAATTGCACGAGCTAGAAATAACACAAGTGTGTAAAAGGAAAGACAAGAACATTGAAGGAGAATTATTAGCAACCTAGCCAACATCATGAAATGCCAAGGTATGGTAAGCACACGTAAACATGTGTATAAATATGAATAATTCTTGATATTGATTTTGATTTTTGGTACTAACATGGACTAAAGTGTGGTGATGTTTCCATGAGCAACACAAAGAGATCAACACTGTCGCAAGGGCAAGAATATTGTTGGAGAAGAGGTAAACTAGCTTTGTAAAGTTGAAAGGTAGTAATGGAATACACATACACACACTTAGAAAGTAATACATGAATATTTAGACAAATGAGAGTGAATCTCCTTTCTGAATGTGCATGTTTTCCTTGTTATGAGTGTTTGTCAAATGAAAATTTGAGTGCATGAAATGTTTATGATGTCTTGCATGAGCTTGATGAACATGTTTTGAGCATAATAAGAATTCGGATTGAAAGTACTTGTTTTCCTTAGTGTGATTCTTAGACTACTTTAGTGACTATTGAGTAAGACATCAAGACGATGTCTCTTCCTAGAGGGGAAGGATGCCATATCCCAATTCCTTGTATTTTCTAAATATGAAATTGAGAAAATTAGATTAATAAGAAAATTAATTTATGCTTCTCATTTATATTGAATATTGAAAATAAAAATAAAATATAATAATAAATGAATTAAGTCAATAAAAGTAAATATAAAGATTTGATGAATTTTACATGTTCTAGGAAATATTAAGTTCGTGTGAGGAATGCTAAATTAAAAAAAAAATGAAATAAAAGAAATTGAAATTTGTGATAAGCCAAAATTGGGGCAAAGAGTGAAATGGATTTGTTGTTTAATAATGAATTTTAGTTTGGTCTATACGTGTCAATCTGGGAAGTAAACTGATGAAAGGTGTCAAGGAAATCTGCACAAGGGATGAGAGTCATGAGATGAGTGGTTATGAAGTGCAACTAGAAAAGAAAATCTATTGCAAATTGGAATAAAATTGGCAATAGGAACTGTCATTTCCTGGTGACAGGAGTTGTTCTATTCTATTCAAGAAATTGGAACTGTGCAAAAATTACAACAAAATCTGAAATAAAAAATTAAACACAACTCACAACATTCTTAATGATTAAATATGAAGCATAAGAATTAACTACAAATGCAAACTACATAGATTATGATAGCTGAAATACCAATCTGAAATGATGCAAAGCGTAAATAATTTGAAATACACTCAAAACTTAAAAAAAATAGATCAAATAATATATACATTCAGTGGCTAAGGAGTGGGCATCCTTCCTCCTAGTGAACCGATTGAAGGATCACTTACATGATTTCTGAAATCAGATCGAACAACACTTCGTTGGAAATAAATCAGTTTTCATATCATCTCCATTGTCTTGCATGATGGCTTATATAGCCTTTTACATACAAAATAGAATATACCTATTTTCTGCCTATGGTTTATAAGCTTATGGATGCAATTTATTAATCAGTTTTTAGGAAGGAATGAAATGGCTAGCGTACATTCTTCCTGAACTGATTCTATAGAAAAATACCAAGTAAACAATTAGCATAAAATAGACTTGCGACCATATTTTCCTATGGCCTCAACAAACAATAATATGGAAGAGAAATATTATGATGTATAGCTGGCAATTAAAGCATATGTATACATTGTGGAATAATATGGTTGAGAGGCATCACAACAATCTTCATGTGGATTTCCTTCCTTCATGACTTCAAGAGACTATTATGGATTTTAGCAACATGGAGAGTAAACCTTGTAGTGTGCGGTTAGAAGTTAAAGAACGTGGATGGATTTATCTTTGTAGCAACTCCTTAACATTCAAATATCTTGTAGCAGCAACAAAATCTCCAATGTTGAAGCACTAAAAATAATTTGTCAACTAGTTTATATTCCAATGCTCATTAGTAAAGACAAATTAATAATTATTTTTCATATTTTTATCATAAAACTATATTAATTACCTCTTATGTATTTTAATCATAAGCAACATAAATGGTATGATTTGATAGGAAAATGGAATGTGGAAATGAATATGATGATGCATTAAATAGGTTGAAATGTGGCATAAAATGGGACAAGAATGGCTCTCATCAATTTGCATGTCGCTATATTGGATGCATGACTATTTGTAACAATTAGCATGAAGAATTCTACCATGAGAGCCATGCAAATTGTGGGAATGTAAATGCACTCCACTGTCATTGATAGTGGGAAAGGAATTTTAGAAAAAATGGAGACTGAAAGACAGAGGAGGTCGAGTAATCTTGGGGGGGTTCTGAGTGAGAAGGAATCAAGCTATCGATGTGGCTCTCTAGAGATTCAGTGGTATCTGATAAAAGAGAGAGAGAGAGAGAGAGAGAGAGAGAGCATTGGTAGGAAATCTTGATCAAAGAATTCTACCTTTTATGTTGTCGTCTGAGCCCCTGTGTTGCCCCAACCTTGCCTTGAGTTTGTAGACTTTATTAAGTAATTTGGACCGCAAGAAGAGGCTAAGGAAGAATCAAGCCAAGAATGATATTGAACTGGATACAACCGAGATGTCAAAATCTTTGAATGACTAGACAATGTGGATACCAATAGTTGAGGTTAGTGGAATTGCTCGACTCAAAGTGTGCAATTTAGAGGTATTGGATTTGTGGTTAATTGCTTATTTAACATGACTAGCACAACAATATGAGCTTACTCTTCATGGAATTCTAGGTAACTCTTGAATCATGTCTCAATACTTTCTGTTTGATATTGCATTGAAATAGGGTAAAAGTACAAAAATGTATCACTTTCGGCCAACTTATCAACACAAGTGAATTTTAGTATTTATAACTGAAAATCAATTTTAGTCAAACATATGATCTAGAAAGATTCATTATAGATAAGTTAAATATGTCCATAACTTTTCCAATTAAAATTATTGGCTAAATGCATATGTAGCACTACTTTGAGGCCAATTTACTAAAAAATGAAATTATTTGAAAAAATTAATGTTTCAACAACTCCTACTCATATAAATAACATTTAAAAAAAAATGTAAAAAATAGCTTTTCGTAGATCCATAGGTATAGTTTTCAAATATATATTTATTTTAATAGTTCAATTGTTATTTATATTTTATTTTTATTTTTTACTAAAAGTAGGTTATTGGCACAAAAATATTAGGTTGATTACCATGTTAAGAAAAATACTAAAATTTATTAATTTTTTTTTAAAATATGATACCCTAGATAAAATAATCTAGATTAAGATAGTATATTTTTTTTTCTATTTTAGATAAATATTTAATATAAAAGTTGATGTTGAGTCGAAACAGTCATGTTTTGATACATGAACATTTAAATATTTATTTAAATCTATATATATTTATTAAAGTTGCAAAAAAATATATTCATACCCTAAAGTTTCAAGTTATAAATATACACAAAAAATTTAAAGGAAAAGAAAAAAAAATTACTATATAAAGCTTAACGTCTCATCTAACGTCATTTTTTAGCAAACAATTGAATTATAATGTTAACTTATTAAAAAACTATATTCAAATAGTTTTAAATTTTTTCAAAAAAATAAAAACATAAATATACTAAAAAATAAACATTTTATTAGTTTACATTATTTCAAAATTCAAAACATATATGCTACTTTCTAGTGATTCCAGCTTAAAATTTAGATAAGTGTTGAGTGGTTCTTTTATAAAAATATGACACAACTTTATACTTTTATCCAATCGGTCATTAGAGATTATTATCATGCCTTTTAAAGAAAAACATAGGCATGCTGAAAATTGGTCGGTAGAACGTAATGGTGGATATGCTACATAGGAGAGCTAAAGCATTTGCATGCATATAAACAGAGGGACCGCTTGTCTAAAATCACCTATGGTTATTATGCTGAATGCTTGCATGTCGTCCAACCTCGTAAGATCGAACCCGTAATAGAATTGGAATGAGTCCGACCACGGTTTGCTTAGACTGCGATAACCCCTATGGCATTTTCCTTGAGAACGGTTTGCTTGTCTTGTCTTTGCTTAGCCTTTTTGCGTGTGTGATTTTCTTGACTATCGTGATATCGCATCTAGTATGAAAGTCTACCAGTGCTATTTTCTCCTTGTCAAATCTAGCATTCTTCTTCTGTTCTTCCCACAAGTCTATACTATAACTCGACTTCCGCAAGCTTTCCCCTTTAGACATCCTAACTGGGTAGGATCAATCAATGCTCGAAATGCCTTGGAGCGGATCGAGCAAGCCTCGTACTTGTCTCAGGTAGGCGGCTTATCTGGGTCTTTTCACCGAACATTAATTTTCCTAGATGCATGCATGGCTAGCAACATATAGCAACTACACACTTGAGTACCTATTTAAATTTCCATTCATGTCTGCTGACTATTTCGACCGCTTTTGAATCTCGCCCCCTGATGGAAACTTTGGAAAAATCTGGTCTCTCAGTGGTACCTGTAAGTTCTTTACTCTTAGACTGTTTCGAATCATTGTGAGTTAAGGGGAAGGGGTCGCATGATGAATCATTAAAGCCTTCCATAATGGTAAAAGCTAATGATTTTCTATTGAGCTCCAGATCATTGAACACTTAACATATTTCGGGAAATAGATATTTTGTACTGGAAATAACCCTTTATGTTGAATGTCACTGGGACATTAGTTAAGAGCCTACGCAATAAGTATGGAATCTAATATAAAGAATGGGATAAAGGAATAATCTAATGTAAACCAATGTGTGCATGAATCGTATTTCTTCTGTTTCAAGCTTGTAGCACCATATTTACCTTTGAAGGTATTGAACCTTGTGATATTTGTGGACCTCGAAATAATGCATCTTTGAGGCATTTAGTCAGAACACCTTACGAAAAAAAGGCTCCACATTATGTTGGTCCTATAAGTATTCTATTTCGAAGGAAATGTAGCAGGCTCAGTTCCAATCTTAGCGATGTGAGTAAGCGTATACTTACCCAATTTAAGCTTTGACTCTTCCTTATCCACAGATCTCCCTATTGGGTGCTTTTTCCTTATTAATTTTCTAACATACACACCTTTTTGGGAGAATTAAGAATTCATAGCCACTGTTTATTTATCTACTTATGCATCCCTTGCTATGCCAATAGGTCGGCTTTTGCTTGTGGATCTAAAATATGCTTGGAACATTTGGAAGGAAACAATGGAAAATGAATGAAAAGAAAACCTTAACCCAGACTTATTGTATAAGTATAAGATTATATGGCAAATCAATCCTAGAAGAGTGTGAAAGCATTGGATGTGCTTATCTAATGAGAAGAGTAACTTTTGTGATTGGGAATATAATCAAGGATAGACCAATAGGTTCACCATGAATATATATAGATTCTATTTGAATAAAAATTGTTGAAGGATGCTCTAGAACATGCATGAAGTCTATTTAATGAATAGGAAATAACATCATAAATATTCCATTTGTTCTTGGATCCAAGCTTAAGTGAAGTATTGGTGATTATAATAAAAAGATAATCAAATATAGATATGTATGACTTGAAAGAAAAGGGGTGAATGCATAAGTGCAAATCTTTTCTTACTGCCTTGAATATCTTACAATTAAATATGCATGCATTGTTAGTTAATAACTCCATAAGTAATCACATGGGTGCTATATTTATAGGAATGTGTACACATACTACACATTTATATATGTACCTATAAATACATACATGTGATACACCTTCCTTAATTAGTTTTACCAATTTCATACATTGGTTCCATGAATATTGGAATATGAAGTTAGTGATATTGATTTCGTTGTGAAAAGAAAAGAATAAGGTTTAGGAATGAAACCTTATATGCTTGGTTATAGTGTATTTATGATCCACATGGATATTGACTAGAAACCATGGCAAATGGTTGATTCCATGGTTATAAACCATCGTACATGTAAATAATGTTGAATGACTTGATGTCTTGAAGATTCGTTTTAGAAATATAATTCTTTCTCAATGAAAACTTGATTATGAATCTCCATGTAAGAAAGGTAATGCTTTCTCATAAACTTATTGAACATGCTTCCTCATGATAATTGGGTAGGAGGTAATGTGGTAATGGAATTTTTTTAGTTAAGAATGTATACTCATATATATACCCATATATACATACATACATACATACATACATAGATGAGTTATACCTTCTTTATTTAATATGAAAATTTTACTTCCATGTTTATACTTGCATGCTCACATATTGGATCCTTTTCATTACTTGATATGCATTTATGAAAGAATTATTGGAAGGTTTTCTTGCTTGAAAACAAACTAGATATCATGTTGAACATAACTGAATTTGCAAATATGTAATTGTTGCTTGAGAAAGTTGGGTTGAGCAATGTGGATGGTAAATTAATATGTTACTTTTATGAGTGATTGTGTTTGTGTACAAGCATCAAGCATGATGAAATTTTTTGGTATAATTTTATGATGATCACTATATGACTAGAAGTTGTTATAACTTGCTACACATATTCCATTACTCCTATTCAGTTTTGCATTGTTAGTTTTCCTCATGCTGGGTCAGGTATTCTTCGATGGACTAAAGAATTTTGCGACAGTGTTTCACTTCGTGGTAGGGAATAAACATGCTCCCACAATGTTCTCGCCCTCAGATGGTTGAATAAATTCAAGGCCAAAGGGATCCTTTCAAGAAGGCACAAGTGTTTAGTATATTGTATAGTTTTGTTAATGACCAAGAGATCTTTTGTAAGATAAATATTCCCATATGACTTTGCCTTTTAAATAACACATGTACTTAAATTAATATTTCAATATAATTCTCTATCTTTTTGTTGAGCATTGGACACGTGCCATCCTTGTATGTATGATGATGTTTAAATTGTGTTTTTAATTAAGCTTATTTTACAAAGGTTATTACAGCCTAACTTGAAGTAATCCTTGGCCGAAAGAATTAAGTCCTCTCCAACAATGTCCCAAAATACCTAGAAGAAAGTTGGGGGGTATCCATTAGGTCCCAAAGCCTTGTAGGCACCCATATTGAACTCAACTAACCTGAATTTCTCCAGAGTGACAACAAAAAGAATATTATCATTATCCTCATGGGATAGAGAGGGAAGAAGGGGGTCCAGCATTAGGTCTTCCAAATCAAAATTCTAGGGGCCACAATAGGCTCAAAGAAGGACTGTAGGAAATAACCATAGGCCAATAGACCAATCTGGGTATGGGTAGTAACTTCAACTCCTAACTCATCTTTTAGATTTTTTATCTGATTCATTTTCTTATGCTTGAGGGCTGAAACATGGAAGAAAGAAGTGTTCTAATCACCCTTTTTTAGCCATTAGAGTCTAGATTTTTGCTTCTAGAATATCTCCTCTTTTTAAAAAAAATTTCCCATTCCATGTGTTCATCTCTTTCCTACTAGCAAGTTTGAAGACTAACATCTCCCTCCTCCATCTATTTTTGTTTCATTCTAAAATTATTAGAGATCACTCTTTTATGATGGAAAACTTCTCTAAACACCCTCTTATTCCAACCTTTAACCATATTTTTGATACACTTGAGTTAATGGAACACCCTAAACATGGGGGAGCCAGGTATAGGGATATTCCACTAATCAACAATTTTATTCCTAAATTTTGGGTGGGAATTCCGCATGATCTCAAATGGAAAGGGAAAAGGACCAATAGCAAAGTGATCATTCATGACTAGTAGTAGAGGGTTATGGTCAAAGGCAGTCTGGGGAAAAGCTAGTAGATTGGAGTTAAGTAAGTCCATCCAATTAGGAGTGAAAAGGAATCTATCAAGTCTAAACTAGATTAGATTATCCCCCATATGCCTATTAGTCCAAGTGAGATCTTGGCCATGTAAATCAATGTCCACCAACCTCATATTACTTAAAAAATCAGCCAAGTCACTCATACTATCAGAATAGTTAGTCAATCCCCCACTCTTTTTCGAATGGTATAAAGGAGAGTTGAAGTCTCCTACCACCAACTAGCATGCCCCCATGTTATTATGTATCCAATCAGTGAGATCCCACCAAAGGGCTTTCCTCACATTCCTTATATTGGGGAAATATATGTTAATCAAAAACCAAGAAAAACTAGATTGAGAGAAATAGACCCCCACACTATTCCTAATTTGGAATATTTTAGACCTGCATAATCCATTATGATCCCACATCACATTCAACCCATCCAAAGCCCCATTTGCATCACGTACATGAATAATGAGCATTTGGAAAAATGTACCTAGCTATGTGTTAATAGTTTGTTTTTTTCATTTTAATTTCTTGTAATAACAATACATCTATATTGTGTTCCCATACATCTATCTTGTGGATTATAAATCTCTATCTCTATCTATCTTATCTTCCCATAGATAGGGATAAAGAGAAATAAGAGACAAAGATATATATAGAGGTAGAGAGACTACGAGATAAAGAGGGAAAGGGGGAGAGAGAGGAGGACATAAATGGCGATAGAAAAAAACTACTAAGGGGAGAAATATAGGGAGAGTGAAATAGAGAGAGAGAAGAAATGAAAGAAAGATAGATAGAGGAAGAGAGAAGGGAAGATAAATATAGAGAGAAATAGGGGAGAGAGGGGAAGAGAGAGATTGAGAGATAACAAAAAATATAAAGATAGAGAGGGAGACAGAGATATAAAGAGATCTCTCTTTCTCTTCCCATATATCTCTAGATATATCTCCCCATATATACCTCTCCCTACCTCCCTCTCTATATATCTCGCTCTCTCTACCTCTATCTAACTTCCTATCTCTATCTTTCTATCCCCACATCTCTCCCTCTCTCATTCTATCCCTCTCTTTGTATCCCCCTCATTAGAACTATCTCTATTTCTCTCTCTCCCCCTCCCTCTCTCTCTCTCTCTCCATATCCATCTCCACCTCCATCCCTATCTTCCTCTCTATCTCTTTCCATATCTTTATCTCATTACCTCTCCTTACATCTCTTTCTCTATTTTCCTTCTATCTTTCCCACTATATCTCTCTCTATCTCTCCATCTTTCTATCCATATCTCTCCCTCTCTCCCTTTCACTCTCTCTTTCTATATCTCCCAACTTCTCTACGATCCTCTCTCTATTTATCTCCCTCCTCCTTCCCTCTCTATATCTATATCAATATCTTTCTCACTCAAACATGCAAACTCCTTTTTTCTCCTTCCCTACCTCTATCTCTATATCTCTTTAACACACACACACACAATCAATGTTTCTCCCTCCCTATTTCTATCATTATCTCTCCCCCTCTCTCTATCTCTCTCCCTCTTTCTATTAATTATCTCTATCATCTCCTTTATCTCTCACTCTTGCCCCATCTATTTATATCTTCCCATCCCCCCATCTCCCTCTCTATTTATATATCATTATCTCCATCTCTCCCTCCATCTCCATCTCCATCTCCATCTCCCTCTCCCTCTCCCTCTCCCTATCACTTTTTCTATATCTCTCTAATTATCTCTCCTATCTCTATTTCTGTCCCTTCCTCTCTATCTCTCTTCATATCTCTCTCTTACTCATACACACACACTCCTTTTTTGTCCCTCCCTATCTCTAACTCTAACTCTATCTCTATCTCTCCATATTTAAAATATCTCTCTCTTTCTATCTATCTCTATCTCTCTCTCCCTCCCTCCTCCCTCTCTCTCTCCCTCTTTCTATCCCTATATATCCCTCTCTCCCCCTTTCTCCCTATTGCAAACATAATGTGATCCTATTAGTAATGGAGCTTTATTATCTTCTCGATTCAAAGTTTTTTTTAGTTGTGTTTGGATCCTTGTAAGTAGATGCATAGTTTATTTGAAGCTATCACTTCTCCCTTGAGAACTTTGTAAATGACAAACAACATCATTTTCTAAATGACCTACCAATTGACCCCATGTATACTACACAAATGTATGTAAAAAATAGACCAAAATTTTCCTTAATTGACCTTACACACTTCTTCAGTGTACCCATTACACACCAAGGTGTGATTGCTAGTTTTGTATTGTTTCAAATTTTTTTTTATTTTTTCTCATGTTTTTAAGCACTCATGTTTATATTTGTCAAGGTGTTAAACGAATTTGAATATTCCTATTTATATGTCCATGCATTCTCAATATAAATTTTAAGATAAATTTATTATTATTATTTTTGAATAAAGGTGGTAGAGCCACAAAATTATATTAATTGAGAAGAGGATTACAAAAGAGTCCTAGATGGTTACAAACCAAAATAGGAGCATTAAGATGTGGCTTGAACTGCATGATAGACTAGAATCCTAGAGGGATAAATCACAATTACAACATTTAATCACCATGCTTCAAGTGTAACAAGAAACCGTGCCTTACACAACAAATAAAAGCATCAAATGAGAGTATATTGTAGAGCTATGAAGGACTCGAAGAATTAGAATCTCAAAGATTTCAAAGAGAAAACTGGAGCTAAAAGCGAGCTAGGAGACCCAAAAACAGGAGAAGTTGATCCATGGAGAAAAGAGAGAACCATCTTATCAAAATTTTGGGAGTCAAAAATCACCTACATAGAAGAGGAGAACCCAATGGGCTTCCGACTACATAACGTAACAAAATGACATCACAAGAGTTAATAGAAAACTACTGAGAAAGAGAAACTATGAGAAGAAAATATGAACATGAAGCGCCAAAAAAAACAAAGCCAGAAGGGGGAAGAGTGGCCTTTTCAAGTGGAGCTTTCTTTAGAAGATGAATATCATAGGTGGCAGAAAATGTGGTTCCTAGTGCGGCTCAATAAGAGTGTATTTGATGAGTTGGTTTAATGGTGTATTTAGAAAGGCAGCTATCTGAGAGAAAATGTTTGCAAATTATTCCACCAACTAGATTTGAACCTTGAAGAATGTCATACCCTTCTAAAGCCAACTGAAGGGTTGAAAGAGGGCATACATGTAGGAGTAGATAAGTACCTGCTAAAAATTTAACCATGTCAATAGACCACAAAACATCCATAATATTGGATACAAATTGAGAAGCCATTATAAAAGGAAGTACCATAACATTCAATTCCATCCAATTGAAACTCAAAACCACCTGGATTGCATCCATCACCTGTTTGCATTTGAAAGAGAATGCCCTTTTTATCTTTTCCTCCATGAATGGAGAATTATCACAAATTTCATGATACCTAGGTGGAATGAGCACCCTGAAGAGCCTGTCCAATGCCCTTTATTATTACATCCCTGAAGAGATAAATTCATTATTACATTGGAAAACATTTAGATTTTTGTAATATTGAAAAAAATTAGTGTGATAGATTTTTCTCGTTTCCTATTTGAACGTAAATCCTCAACATAAAATGCCAAAAATTAGATTTTGATTAGCCAGCATGGAATGTTTTAACTAGTCCACTTACAATTAGTTGTAATCTTCATAATAATGCTTTCAACTATTCTAGAAATGGATGGAGGTTCCATCTCTCAGTTTGTCATTAAATATAGTTGTAGGATATCACAAGAAGTCTTTCAAAGTGCATGCTAAATCATAATCATATTACTACATTATGAATTAAAATGTCCCACTTTCATGATTTAATATGATTGTGTTCATAGAAAGTGATGAGAAGGCATCCACTTCATCCAAAATCTTCAATGCAAGAGCAATCACTTGCTACCTTTGCTCTTCATAGGGATAACATGCTTGCAGAAAAACTGAACATATTATATCTTATGAGATGAAAATAAAAATATTTTTTTGGTTATATATAAAAATCATATTATTCATAAGACTATGTCAAGAGAAAGATGACAATATGAGTTATTGAGGAATTTATTTTAAGCTATGTGAGGTTGTTGGTTGACATAAGATTGATCTCAATTATGTAGAATATTTGATTAAAAGAAATCAACTATATTTTGTCTAAACATTGTTGAACTTGCTTCCAATAAACTTCATGTGTATATCTCTTTAATATTTTCATTTTTATTTAAAATATTATACTATTATTCATGAATATATATATATATATACACACACACAAAAATTAAAACAAAATTATTGAGAAAACATTTAATATACTCTATACATTTACCATTTAACATATTCACAACAATATATTGTAATTTAGAAGGCTAGATATATTTGCGTAGGTTGGAGAATATAGATGAACTACATGTCATGTGCTGTCTTTTCAATCAAGTCCTACATTAATTTAGATAGGAATTCACCGAAAAGGAAATGTTAATTGGTCTACAAATGAACCCACACGTAGGACACCCCACACATGCTTTGCTTCCTTGATTTGATGCCAACTGTACAAAAGCTACAATGACACTTGGTACCACTTTTATTGTTTCAACAAGAGCTTCAAAATTCTAATCATATCATGTTCACCTTTAGTTGGTGTCGGTGATTGGATGAATGGTTGGTTTGACTCTCCCATTGCTATATATACTTGACATGTTTTTCCCTTTACTCACCAAAGCATTCTCTCTTTTCCAACCTTCTCTTATTTGGGCTGTTTGTCTTAGTTTGTAATTCAATTCCATTTGGCTTGCTTAACAATTTTGCAATGGCAAGGAGCAAGGGAAATCCCCAATTGCTTATTGTGTAGCACATAATCATAGCCCTCTATAGACTTGCCAATTCCATTAAGGCAGATGGGTATGCTCTTTCTTCAAAGAGCAGAAGGAATTTTAGCTCAAGAGATGAGTTCTTGAATAGATCATGTGGTGGCCTCCCTGCTGATGTCCCAAAGGGACACTGTGTAGTGTATGTTGGTAGCAAAAGATACAAATATATCATTCCTACTAAGTATTTGAATCATTCTCTCTTCAAGGAATTGCTAGATAAGGCAGAGGAAGAGTATGGGTTTGATCACCATGGTGGAACCTCATTTTTTGTCCCATCTCAAACCCTAGATGCACTTAGGAATGGTTTAGGATTCATTTTCAGCACTTGAATGTTTTATTTTTCTGTTGGCTCCCTATTGCCCATTTCTGATTACTATTAATATTTTGCGTATACTTTTATTTATTAGGTGATCGATTCCCTAAGTTGTTTTCTAAAATTTTGGTCTTAGGTTTCTTAAGTTCCTTTTAATCTATCCTAGGAAGTTCCTCCATTATGAACAACTTATGAGCACATGCATAAAGGTTTTCACTTAAGTTCAATCGGCCTTTTGGGTCTCTCCCACTCATCGTTTATTGCTTTTGAAATGTATGTTTTAAATTAGCGATGAGTGAGATATGCTTATCTCTGATATCACTCATCGTGAATAGTTCTTTGAGTCTCGAGTTGTGAATAGCGATGACCAAGATGTGGGTATGTGCAGGATCATGATGGGCCAAAAAGTGGTGATATGATGGGTATGTGTAGGGTATGTGGCTGAAGACTTTTTTTAACCCAAAATTGATGAAACAAAAAGGGTTTTTAAAGGAGATTCTCAGCTTTCCACTAATATAAATTATGCTTTACTTTGAATTTAATAAATAATTATTATTTATTTTCTATTTGAATGACGACTAAAGTCTTGATTGATAGGCTGATTGAAAAACATCTATAACATTCAAATGGTATCACATTTTTTGAATCCAAAATATGTCACATTCTATGCTTCACATACTATAAGATTTAAAAAATAATAATTTCATGAAGTTTTGACCAAGTTAAGGTGGTTAGATATAATGAGTTTTATATTTTTTAAAAGTTGTAATAAAAAATCATAATTAATTAAATTTACTTGGAAAAAAATTACAAAAAATATGCATCACATCGACATGAGTCCTCTACTTATATATAAAATATTATAAAAAATATTATCATTTTATTGTGGTTAGGGTGGTCTAAAAAACACCTACTTATTTCCCCGAATTTAAGTACTACTACATTGAAATTTCAAATTTTCACCAAATAGATTTTAAAAAAAACCTAGTAGTTTAGAAACTACATTTAATTTGCTATAGATTCTATTCTTACATATTTTTGAAATAATATACATAACTTATTCAATTTTTTTATGTCAAGTTTCATAACTCTGATTTTTCTAAATTTTTCGCCACTTAAGGGCCTATTTTTTCCATGATGATCTTGCACATATCCAAGCTTAGTATTTTGAAGGGATCACTTATCGCTAATAGCTTATGGGCTTTTGAGATTATAATAGGGATGAGCGATTCTCTCCAACTATTTGATCGTGCATTCCATCGCTTATCACAAATGTGCTATAAATTGATTAATGTAAATTAGTGACGGGTAAGGACATGAGTCATTAATCTCATCCCTTCTCTGGGATTGGTCTTGAACTCCAAGTTCTTGATTAGAGATAAGCGATGAAGTTCCTTTTGAAGTTTTCTCTTGCTCACATGAATACATCTTATCTACAATATCTTTTTGTACCATTGAATATTTATGCAGGTGTATGTGTCAACATGTGATGATTCCATCTCTCATCACTAACAGACCTGGACATTGGTGAAGTAAATCGGTGATGGGCGACAACCATTACACGAAAAGGGAAAAATGGTGAAACCTAGAAGATTTCATATAAGGCACAAGTAAAGGTGGAAAGAATGATTGACAACCATTGATAATAGTTCTAAAACTAAAGAATCAATGATCAGGGTTTAAACTTGAATGACTAATTGTTAGTTCGCTCGCATGAGCTTGCTGCCAAATAATTAATGGTGACACACTTCTCTCTCAGTTGTAACAGAAAGTAGATACCTGGTTGATCATGCACAAGAATTCATCGGCCAACAAAAGGAATACCAGAAGCTAAAAGGTTGCAAGACAAGCCCCAAAAGTTATCAGGAGCTAGAGTGACATTGATTCTACCCGAGTAAGTTAAGCCAGTATCTCCTTCTAGCTGAAGTAGTATACTAAAATACCTTTGAAATTTAACATACAAGTAGGGAATTGGCAATTCATTTGTTCCTGATAGTTTCAGATTGATACTTGAATATTGTTTAAATTGTGGAGAAAAGTTTCCTTTTTAGTGGTGGTGTTCTATCCTATAAAATTTTGGAAGTTTTTACCTGATCATAAGAAATAGTAAACCCTAGTTCTAGTCACAATACTAACATGAGTGACTCAGAGCCTAGTGAGTCTAGCATTAGAAAAAAAATGAAACCCACTCAAAAGAGGTTCAAAAGACATAGAATTTAGAATGTTTCAGCTGAAGTTAACCCTAGACCAGTAAATATGTCTAAACCTCCACCAAGCACTCCTGTGGTGTCCACTAGGTCGAGGAGTGTAAATAAGGAAATAAAGAAGTTCATGAAAGAAGCCTTTGGAGGTGTCAAAGAAGGAGGGAGGTTCACAAATTGGTAAAAGAGCAACAAGATAGGTTGTTGTGACTACTAGGCTCATTGATAATGCTGACAACATTGGTGAAAAACCCCAACCTCAGAGTGGATGGCAATTGTTTCAATATGCTTTCAATAGACAAAATGTTGGAAGGCTTGCATGTCATATATGGATGTTGAACCTTGGAAAAATGGTAGTTCCTAATGTGTTTGTAGAAGTTGACTTGATGATGGAATTAGCCAGGCATTATGACCCTACTGACATAACAATAAAAAGTGAGAATAGAGATATAGTTTTGTAGGTAACAAAGGATAAAATGATAGATGTTTTTGGGTTGAATTCCAATTATTCTTCAAAGTTTAGATGTGTTGATTTGTATGAGAAGTATCAAAAGAGAAAATTTGCATATAAAGGGGAATTGATTAAAAGAAAGAAGGAGCAAGGAAAGATTTACTGATAAAGATATCAAGCCTTTTGAGTGTGAAGAATTTGCATATTATTTCAAAAACACAAGTACTACTATTTGAATCAAGTACTGGCTTAGTATTTTGAGATGAGGATAGCTCCTGACTTATTGGTGATAGTGGAGGATATACAAAACCATAATCAGAACATTGGATTTGATTATTCTAATTTTGTTGCTAAAAGAATGCATGAGGACTTTCTCAATTTGAAGAAGTAGGTACTCCTTTTATCTTTCCCCCATTACTCTTTGTTGATGCATTTTCTCTTGTGGGAGGGTGACTATGAGTGGAAGAAGAAATTGACTCTAAAAATGATGGATAAGGAAGGTAATGCTAACCCTGTGCAAATGTGGTCATACATATCCAGGATCGAGAGTGTTCCCATTCCAATTATATCTTGTTTGCTAATATTGTAAGATATGGTATCTTAGAATAATTGGTTGTAGCACCTAGGTTCAGGCTCTCTCTAGAAATCATGAGCCTTATACACCCAAAGGATGTGTCAGGCTCCCAAAAAACACACATCTGGGTTGATTGGTTTCTACACTTAGAATATAATTTGATCAGAGCTTATGGAGCCAAGGTGGCACCACATTGTTTACCTTTGTATGTTTCAGACATGTTGGCCTTCATGGAGCTCATGTGGCAAATTGATGCCATGGATTATGAGATGTTTAGAAAGGAATTAAAAGGCACTACATTTGCTGCCCAATGCACTTTTTTTTATTTTAAGATCACTACCCCTAAGGGATATGAAAAGCTTGGCATCATGGCCAACAATCTCAAAATGCCTATTCGTGATATCAAAGTTTTTGATCCAGAAAGGTTTGTGGAAGAAAGAAGAAAATTAAATAACTTAGGTATGATACACCATGAATTTCTATATAGGGATGATGTGCTAAGGAATCTAACAACTGATGAGGCTGTCATGACTAGGAAAAGGGAATGGACAACTATGGTGAACATTGAGGAGAATATTATGACAATGAATCCCTTTTGTGTCAGCCCATATAATGTCATTGCAGATCCCTTGGAGAGGGATTTTACTATGATAAGGGGTTATTAGTCTCATGAGTTCAAAGAAAAGGTGAAGGAGGTTGTAGACAAAGAGCAAGTCCTCTTAGAACAACAACAAGAAGCTATGGATGTCCTAGAACAACCTATAGAAATTCAAGAAGAACAAACACCAGACCATGTTCCAAGCAATGAGGAGGTGGAACAAAAATTTCCCCCCCCTCACATTACAAAATCTCATAGTTCAGATGCTCCTCCTGATAGGATTGTCAAATGGCAATATAACAGAGAAGATGATGAGTTTCTAGTTGATGATAAGTTTGTGCAAATAAAAGAGTTCCAAGAATTCATGATTCAGTAGAGGAGTAAAGAAATAAAAGAAAGACTTGAATTAGCCCGAGCAAGTGTTGAACCTTCTCACCAAAAGAAGCTGAGAAAGTAGAGGCAGAGAAAATTAGGGCTGAAATTGCAGCTATTACTCCTACTGAAGCTAGAATAATTGTTAAAGATAATGGAATTATGTTGTTTCCAGGATGTACTATCACTACGGCTATAGCATATGATGTAGTTAGAAGAGATCCTCAAGCTTTGATATATGGGGATCAATTTGAGAATAAAGTATTTCGTTCTAGATATAGTCCCAAATTGCATACTCTTGTGATATGGTCTATGGATCCTAACACTAGTAAACATGAGGTTGCTAGGCCTATTGAGGAATTCATTGGTGCACTAGTGATTAAGAGAGAAACTGATATAAACCATATCCAGACAGCTGAGTTAACTGCACATGTTGCAATGCTTAGTGTAGATATTGCACATATTTCTTCAAAAAAGTATGAATCCTTGGTTAAAGAACATAATAAGGCTTTGAATGAACTGAGTTAGATGAGGGCTACTATTCAATATTTTCAAAAGGGAACGACTCAACCACCTCCTTCCTCTTCTTCTTCATTTGATATTCTACGCAAGATAGGGAGAACTTGGCCTTAAGGATTAATGATTTGAAAGGACAATTGAGTGCTGAGAAGGAAAACGTTAGGAAAGCCACACTAGAACAGTTAAAGTGGCCAATGAAATTTTTGAAGATGTGTTAAAGTACAGGGTGACCAAGTTGGTTCACAAAGCTAATGATGTTTGGGCCACATATAAGAATATTCAAGAGGAAAATAAAAAGTATCTGCAAGTACAGGAAACCTTTAGGAATAAGTGGAACAATTGGATTGCTAGGATAGGTGCTTTGAATGAAATTATGCCAACAGTGAATGAAGACCCTGAAGCATAAACAAATATTTTTGACATCTTGTAGAATATTTACCCAATAAAAGAGATAACCACTTTCCATGAAAAGTTGGGTGTGCAGATCTAGAGTAAGTTGAAAGTATTCAAGGAAATGGAAGAATGAGGTATGCCTCAAATATTGAATCCAAAAGGTGAGATGTATCCATTTGACACCTGGAAGAAAGAATTAGGAGAAATGTTTGATAAATCCACGAAGCAATTATCTATCACTAACTACTATTTGCTTAATTCAAATATAGATACAATGTTTGAAATTGAATCAAAGATGGATATGTTTGTTAAGGAGGCCAGGATTCTAATAGATGCAAGGTACACAAAATACATTACTGGGGTACAAGATTTGATGAATATTAAGTGGCCCACTGAGGAGGAATACAACACTTGGTTGGAGAAGTACATAGATTGAGTCTGTGTAAAGATCAATAGATAAAGAGAATAATGGATAGGAGAAAAATAATACATAGCCTGAATACAATATAGATTAGGCTTTTGGTATAACATGGTAAAACATTATTTCTCTCCTTGAATTCAAAATGAGTAGCATGTGGTGCTTATGTGGATTAACAATTTTGGACCTTTTTTCTGCTTTCCTTTCCTTGCTTCATAAGTTTTGTGATTTTGATTTTCTCACAGTTGGGATTGAGCACATGGATAAAATCTTGTAATAGACTAATGATGTTTTTTGAGGTGGGACCTATCTTCCACAAAGAATTGAGGATTAATTTCCTCATGTATTATTTTCTCCACCTGAGCACTCGAGTGCAACTGAAAAGGGGAATGTTGTTACAACTGGTCCAACAAGGTCATGACATGTGTGCTATCTATTGGGAGATTGTTGGATGCTATGGATGTGTTTCTAATATGTGGTTGTCATTGATGTCAACACTATTAGCATTTGGTGTATCTATTGTTGTATGTGTCAAGGATATTGAGAAAATTATAAGGAAAAGTGATTCAGGTTCCTAGTGGAACTGTGCAAGTCATGAAGGCATTTTGTTCTGTATGTAGAATATTGGCTAATTTGGATTAAACAATTTATTGTTGAGTATGTCTAGATCATCTATCAGAAGTTTTAGAGGTTTGTATGAATTTTTGAGTGTGTTGTGGTATGACAGTGTCTTTGTGGTCTCTGTCAGTGTGCCTGAATAAAGATTGTGTGATTCTGGTTATCTTAGTTGTTTTGGATGCTTCTCTATTGTTTCTTGGTGTTCTCAGATGTCTCTAGTTCATTCTCTATATTTTTGGTACGCCCACATTAATCGTGAGCTCGTGGTTGAAGATCTTTGTGTGGATGTTCAATTTTTCATGTTTCTGGTTGACATGTTGGTGATAGCATGTTGTGGATCCTTGAGGTGAAATTAATTTAAGTATTTTTGTGTTGGAGATATTAATTTAGGTCTCCACTATGTTATGGCCGGCCTTGGTCGATACACATTAAAAATTTAATTGTAAGTCTGGGCCGACATTGCAAATACATTTTATTTTCTTGGCCGACTAAGTTGTGATGAAATCTCTTGTAGCAAATATATAAGATCGATTGTATGATCAATGGAAAGTGTGCTTCGTGTTTTCTCATGTGCGTATGTGTGAATATCTTTACTAAGTAGAGTGTGAATAAGTATTGAGCTTAACTGGAACTGTAATTAGGCTTGTGAAGAAGCTATTTTCTCAATTCATACCCTCTGGATTTTTAATCCAAACCCTATTGTTGGATAGTGAGTCCTCTTTTGTAATTGAGAAGTGAGCTCTAGGCAGTGTGCCTGAATGCATGTGCATTCCCCTTATTGTTTTCATTATAATTTTAGCAGAGTATAATCTTGTGGACTAATATCCACCGTGGTTTTTCCCCTAACAGGGTTTCCACGTAAAAAATCTTGGTGTTCTTTTTCTCTTTGATGTGTTAATTGCTTATGGTTGATTGTTCATTCATCAAATCTATGATTAAGGATAAGTTAAATAAGAAAAAGGTTTTAATTTATGGGAAAACTGATTCACCCCCGCTCTCAGTTGTCTATCCTTGTTTTTCCAACATAATCTGGTCTAAGGATTGTTTTTCTCCTTCGTCTCTATAAGAAGGAATTCAAGACCTAAAGCACAAAAGTGAAAGTAAAATTTTGAGTTACTACTATTAGATTTTCAAGAGAATACAAAGGAAGTTTTAAAGTTTTTATTCTGAAAGTTTCTTGTGAAGTTCATACTTATGAATGTAAGACTAATAATTTGATATAGCATTTATAATACAGAGTAATATAAGTTTTGAGGTTATTGTCTCTCCTTGTATACATATTGTGAAGTTATGATTGAGAGTGATCAAGGATTTATTTCATTTGTCTCTATCATTATCTGATGGATGTTTGGTTTCATGCTTGGTTATTGATTCAATGAATTAATGTAAGTGCTTGTATGAGATTAATGAATTTTGAGAATTGTGTGCTAGGATGTTTGTAAGAAGTAGTAATTAGGAACATCATGGAGGAATGTTGTAATGCAAGATTTCTTTGGGTTATAGGTGTTATGTGTTTAAGTTGTTATTAGGTTATATAAGAAGGTATTGAATCTATGCTTAGGATAAGACACTGGTTCATGTGAAGTATTCATGATACATTCTCAGTATCGACTTGTTTACTACTCAATCTTTTAAATCATAGAATCTCATGGGGATACTATTGTTGTATTTTTGTGTCCAAGGTTTTCTTTCTCATATTCATAATATACATCATTTATATATATAAGCTGCCAACTTATTTAATGCATGTCATTGAATGGATTTATGAGAAATATCTATTATTGACAATGTATTTGAATGTAATTGTGTCAGGTCCTTAAGTATACATTGTGGGATCACTCTCCTGGGTTTTACAGAGCCCAAAGAGTAGGAATAGAAGTTTTAGCGACCTCTACTCGTTTGTTGGCCAATCCCTTTGGAATTACTAATAATTGGAAATGGAAAAATCCATAGGTATTTCTAAAGATCAATTTGGTTCTTAAAAAAATAACCAACACACCATATGGGACTTACAATTCCCTATGAGGAGGTTTCTTTCCAGTACCTAACATCCATGATAGGGAAAAGGGTGTAGCATTAAGAGAAGTGAAAGTGGATGAACTCAATGTTTTCCCTCCCTCAAGAGAGAAATAGGCTTCATTGTTTTCAGGTATGAGGAGCACTCGGGGCTTGATAGGGAACAAGTCAGCTTGTGTACATTTTTGGCTTGATGCTCGGTTAAGGCCACCAGAAAGACATTGTTGTACATAATCAAAAATCATTATAATGTATATTTTTTTTAACAAGATTAAAAATCTAAGAACTCATCAATGGACTGTATTTTCTTGTTTGGCACTCTGTTCTATAAGTTTTTGTTCATCTCTCTCTCTCTAGAAGTAATGGCCTTAACAATTCTGCCAGTTTGAGTTTCTTGTTTGGTGGATCTTAGTTGACTGAATTTTGTTTTTATGTTCTTATCAACTTATTATTACAAAGAATGATTTAATGAGGCCATTGCTCTAATTGCACATTTTAGACATTGGTGTTGTATTAAATATTAAATATAATTTTATATTTAATTTATATTTAAAACTGATGAATAGTTGTCTTATTTTTATTGGTAGTTTTTTTTAATATTAAAAATTATTAGATGAATAAGATTAACTAAATATTAGATGAATTTATAGTACATTTCATATTTTATAATTGTAGAAAATAAGATTTAGTTGTAATTCTATTCTATTAAGTATTTATGTTAAAAGCGTATGTTGTATGAAAGAATTTCATTCAAAATGCAATATTATTGCAATACATAAGATGAATTATGTAAAATTAAAGGATTGCATAATTTCTAATGTAAGATTAAAAAAATATATTTTTAAGAATTAGAATTAACAAATAACAATTGAAGTTTTATAAATAATTATTTTTCAAATTGAAATAATAATATTTCAACAAAGATATGATATTTGATAATAATTTTGTTTTCTATCTATACCTAATCTTATCTTAGAAACCATTCAATAAATAATAGAGATTAAATCACATACATCAAAATTATAATCCAAACAATAATTTGTAATGATTAGAGTCAAACAACCTAAAACAAATGGGCTTTCACACTATGTGATAAAATTGCATTGGAAGCTAGATTATCCTTTATTCTAAGCAGATTCTATAATTTGAAAGGTTATAAAAAAGATAATTTAAATAAATAAATCATTAAGTACTTTATTTTTTAAATATTTCGTATTTGGTAAACTATTAGAAGTATAAATATTTGCAAGGTTAAAATAAAAAAAAATCTATCAAACAATGTCTAAATTACCATGATAATAGGGTCAAATATCCATTATAATATATATGTTAGATTATGGGAAGACTAAAACAATCACATTCTCATACCTATAGATCTATTAGTTACAAAATATTTATTGAAGGAGCTCAATTATGGTTTCTAATGGATGGGAAGAGACCACCATTTATTTCTAGAGATTTTACTATGTAAAATTTCTATATAAAATATAATTAAGAGAAATCATCATGTTTCTCTAAGAGATTCTACCATCTAATGTTCTCATGAAAATATAATTAAGAGATCAACATCTATCTCTAGAAGATTTTATCATCTAATCTTGTCCTAAAAAATATAACTAGCAATTGGGTATATTGGTTCAATAGATGTGTTGATAGTTCAGAACAACAACCCTTAGTTATTACTATTTTTTATACAACCAACACGAATTTAATTGGCCAATAGCTTACAACTAAATTGGAAGTGCCAACTTCATAGCTTTTCAGCCATAGTTTTGAAAACCGTTAGAATTGTGAAACAAGCACATAACCATGAGCCACATGATCAAAAACAAACAAAGACACCTTCAACGCAAGAGATTTGCAAACAAATATATGCAATTATCTTCAACAAGAAAAAACTACAAAAGAGAGAACTTTCAAGAAGATATGAAAGCTACAAATATTCTCTCATGAATAATTACAAAGAGATGAATCCTTATAAAAGGAGATCAAGAAAACCTAAAGAAAACCCTAAAGGGAAACGCTAGTGTGCACACTTAATAATTAATAAATAATTAATTATTAATGTGCCTAAGTTTAGCTTAAGTAACTAAAGTGATAAGTGACTTAATTAATTAACCAATATGATTAAATTAATTAAGTGAAATAACTTATTACTCTAACACCCCCCTTAAGATGAACTTAGGAAGTAGCTAAAACACTAAGGAAAAGATGCATGAAAGAAAAGATGGGTCTCGACAACAAGGCCAAGTAAGGTACCCATGTAGAAACAAAAGATCTATATAATGTGGAGAAATCAAGAAAACCTCATGGGAAAAACTCCACTCCAAAAAGAGATGAAAGATGACCGAAGCACTAAAAATCCTCCAAATCAAGGAAATGTCCTGAAAAAGAAGAACATGTAGAACATCATAGAAGCATGAAGAAGCTACAAACTTTGTTGAAGAATGACTGCTACAGTGCCGAAGACCAAGGAAGCATTAGTATGAACAATATAATACCCTGCATAATGTTGACTGGGAGAGCTTGAAAGATCCATTGAAATGTTGTGTAACACCCTATAGTGCATGAAGGAGAAGAAACAACATTTGAAAGTGCACAAGAAAGCACCTGCAACTGAAAAAGTGGTGTGCAAAACAAAGAATACATGCATGAGGCTAGAATCATATGGATCCACTATTGTTGTGGAGGGACACTCATTGGACAAAGGTGTGATGGAAAAAATGAAGTCACTAGACAACCCCCCATGGCACAACATTATGTGCAAAATCCCCAAAATACATGTACAATAGTGTGGCACTTTATCTCAGTTTGTTTACATTTAAGAAATTGCTTACAAATGATGCTCAAAATGCCCACAAGGACAAAATACTAGAAAAAAACATAAAATGCTTCCCAAATAAAGCCATCCCATGCAAACAAAAATTTTCCAGGTGCTAACATGTCCAAGTAATTAACTAGATTTCCAAATGCAAAAAATTGAATTAATTATACTTGGTGCCAAATTTGAAAAAATTCCACAAGTAAATCTAAAGAGCTTGGAGAGACCTTTCCAATGCCGCAAAGATCGCAAAAAATGGAGGAACGATGCAAAAGTTATGATCTTGGGAGTGAAAAATGAACATCTGACTTCAATGAGCAAAACATCCCACCAAACAGAAAAATTTATGAAAACTAACTACTCGATCAGAAAACTGGGATCTCCAGCTTTTCGACAATATCTCGTTTCAACAATTTTGCCTTTGGGATCAAAAGTTATGAGAAAATGAAAAAAAGGGTTGTAAAATGGAAATTCAGGACTAGAAGGGTGCAAAGAGGGATGGTTGTACGATGAATTCAGCTTGACATCAACAACCTTTGGGGTTAAATTTGATGGTTTGACACCCGTCATTAGAAAAAATTCCTTGGCTGAAATTTTTTGACAACTGCCTAGAAAAGAAGAATCCAACCAGAATATTATCTATTGCCAACTGAAATCTAGAGAGGAATATTCCTCCTAATGCCAATGCTGAATTTTCCTCTGCCACCGGTGATTGGTTACCGAAATGATTTTGTTGCTAATTGGTACATGTAATTGTCGTCAGGGAAGCTAAAGAGTCCACTAGTACAGGAAGCATGCTGGAAAGGTTGCCTGGCTAGGAGTGTCGTTGACCAGTTGAATGGTGGAAACTGATAAGGAGTAGTGGTGGCCAGGGATAGGAGATGCTGGTAGAATGAGAAGGGGATTGATGGTGGAGATGTCGAGGTTGCCGGGTAAGGAAAATAGTCGGTAGAAAGAAAGTAGGGATGATGTTGACAGGAGATGGAGAACAGGTCGGTAGGAGAAAAGGAAGCCGGTGTGGGGAAATGTGCCCTACGGGAGAGCCTGGAGAGATAAGTGGGGCTGGAGAGATAAAGGGGACTGGTAAGGGTTAGCAGTAATGGCTGAGGTATGGTGGAAGTCAACAATAACTGCAAAAATTTGGTACGGTAGTACCACTTTCCACCAAAATTTAAAAAAAAAAACCCCAATCTACCTCAAAATGCACCAAAAGCTTCGCAACTCCTAGATCTAACAAATCTTCAAACCCTCATAACTTTGGCATAAAAAGTTAGATTTAGGAAAAACAAAAGATGATTTTGACTATTTCAACAACCTTGGACTAAAAAATGAGCTCAGATTTCCTCCAACGTGCACTGAAAGTGACCATGCATGAAAACCCAAATAAAGAGACAACCTAAAAAAATCTTACAGCCATAGCTCAGACCTCAGAAATTGAGGGGTTTGCTAAATCTCCGCTCTGATACCATGTTAGAATTGTGAAACAAGCACAAAACCATGAGCTACAAGATCAAACACAAACAAAGACACCTTCCACGCAAGAGATCTGCAAACAAATATATGCAATTATCTTCAACAAGAAAAAGCTACAGAAGAGAGAAAAATTTCAAGAAGATATGAAAGCTACAGATATTCTCCCATGAATAATTTCAAAGAGATCAATCCTTATAAAAGGAGATCGAGAAACCCTATGAAAACCCTAAAGGGAAACCCTAGTGTGCACACTTATAATTAATATATAATTAATTATTAATGTGCCTAAGTTTAGCTTAAGTAACTAAAGTGATTTAAGTGAATTAATTAACTAATATGATTAAGTTAATTAAGTGAAATAACTTATTAATCTAAGAAAAACAACTCTATGCCACAACTCATACACTCACACTAGAATGCAGTAAGCTCTAAATTTGTGGGTTATCCCTAGACCCTAACCGAAACCTTGAGGGTTCAATCGTAATTTCCCCACCTATATATCCCTTTTGGGAATCAAATGCTACCTAGTACATACACTAAAGATAGAGAGAATTCATTCTCCTTTCTTATGAAACATTTGATCTCACATTTAATTAATAAAATTATTAATTAGTATTACATTTTTAATTTCAACTGCATTAAAATGATAATAAATCCATTCCCATAGAGTGTTGGTTCCATACCAATAATAAAACATACATAGAGCCACATAAGAACCATACAATTCTAACATCACATGTTCTCATGCTGATTGATCAAGAATATATCATCTACACACATCATGAATAGTGCTATCATATAGCACACATACATAGGTGATTATATTTTACACATCTAACAACTAACCTAGTGGTTAGCTCAAGCATCCATCACCTCTACACGAGGTGACTAGCTCATAGACATGTCACAAGCATACATATTGAGTGGCTTAGTTATACATCACATATAATGCGACTAGATCATACACATATCACCCATACACATGATGAATAACTTAGGCATATGCCACATATTTATAATGTGTATATGCATAATTCACATGTATATAATGTGAATAATTCTTACTTATATCACATATGCATAACTAATAATTGATGCATGCATCACATATAGACATTGATGTGGCAAGCTCATACAAAATTCGATTAAGTTAACAACCTCATAAGTATACAAAGTGACTAGATAGCAAAAGTGAAGTAGTTGCAACCTTATAGAAAGAATCCTCTCCTTCTTCTAGTTTACTAACACATAATATTATGACTATATCTTAGAAAAGAAGAGGAATGGAAATGCATCTCATATTGCATTGTGGGTTCCATCATTTTGTTCAATCCATCACTACCCATGATTACCAATAAGCATTCCACACTACCAGTTGTCATCACTAGCAAGGGCTTGAGTATAAGAATATGTACAAATCCTTGCACCATTTTACACATGTACATAGTATTTGATGAGCGCACATACATAATGACCAAGTAATAAGGTAAAAGTGCAAATTTATGTCACACTTTTGACCAACTTATCAACACAAGTGAATTTAAGTATTTCTAACTAAAAAACATTTTTTCTCAAAAATATGATCTCATTCGATTCATTCTAGATAAGTTAGATATTTCCATAACTTTTCAAAGTAAAATTGTTGACTAAATACATGTGTAGCACCACTTTGAGGCCAATTTACCAAAAAAAAAAATTATTTAAAAAACTTGATGTCTCAACAACTCTTGTTTTTTCAACAAGTAAGATGAGATTTGTATAAATACTATAAAATTTATAATGTTATGCTATTGCCAAAGAGGCAAAGGATTTTGTCAAACAACCCTCACTACAACCAACCCCAAACCCAAAATACTTTCTTATGCTTCAAAATTACCATGCAAGGTCAAGCCAAAATTGGCGAAACAAAGACAAGCCAACATAATTAACCTAACATTAAGCATACATTATACTAAATCAACCCAAAACACTAGAAGAAAAAACATAGTTTAAGCCTTTTCACTGGAGATTTTGTTGATCAAATACCTTGAGCTCAAAATGCCATGTAGCACTTTGCACCCTCGAGAGGTTAAAATTCTTCTTGAGGAATTTGACCCTAGAAATTGCCAATCTATGGTGTTCGATTAGTTCCAACCCTTTAAAATCCAAAAGGAAAAGGGTAGTAATTGATAGTTGCATCATACTCATCCAATAGGCCAAAGTCATGTGGTCGGGTGCAACCCATACTGAGTGCCACCACAACTAGAACCTCTTCCAACCATAGTAGGAGGTCTTTTTTTACTAGCATTTGCATTATAATATTTGCTTCATGCTTGGAGACCCCCACATCCATAAATCTCTTCCCAATGATGAATTTCATTGCCGACAAAGTGAGGAAATATAGATGGTCGATAATACATCTCATCCTTAGCATCATCACTAGGCCCTTGAAGGCTAGTTGATGCTTGTTACTCATTAAATGGATCAGAGTGTCCATCCCACCATAGACCAAACCTCTAGCAAATAAATTAACTATGAACATCACCATGAAAAAATATAGCCAAAACTACTAATTTAACACTTTGGTTGAACTGTGAAAATCAAGGAAATTTCATATGTCACATAATTACAATGAGATTATGTCACATGAGCCCATAATAGAACTAACCATGAAACCCAACCAACAAGGAAAGGAAAAGGTGATGTGGTAGAGTTCACCGCCCATGACCACTAACTCTCCACATCAATGTTGTGGAGAGTTACCTGCCCAACCACCCACTAAAAAATTATAATAAGGTTTGGGCCTTGGTTGTTGGCACTACAAGTGAGAAGCCACACCACTTCACCAAGGGGCCTCCCCTTAACACCAAGGTAAGCAAACTCCATTGTTGACGTGGTAGAGCGACCTCACAAGGTTTGAACATTGGTTGTTGGAGACCTACTAGCAAGAAGCCCGACCATTTCACCAAAGGGTCACCCCTGATGTTTCAACAACTCTTACTCATGTAAATATAATTTTTTTAAAATAGAAAAAACTTTTTGTAGATCCATAAATGTATTTATCAAAAATATACATTTTTTAATAGTTTAATCATTATTTATATTTAATTTTTTAATTTTACCAAAATTAGTTTATCAACACCAAAATATTAGGTTAATTATCATGTTAAGAAAAATATTAAAACTTATTTAAATTAAAAATTTGAAAAAATATATGATGCACTAGATAAAATCTATTTTATATATAGATGGTACGATTTTTTTTCTATTTTTTTTCAAGTTATAAATACACAAAAAAATTGAAGGAAAAAATTACTATATAAAGAGCAACATCTCATGTAACTTAATTTTTTAGTATTTTGTTAGCAACTAAATTATAGTGTCAATTTATAAAAAACTATATTCAAATAATTTTTTAATTTTTTCAAGAAAAGAAAAAAAACAAACATAAAATATACTAAAAATACACATTTTATTATTTCACATAATTTCAAAATTCAAAACATATAGCCACTTTTTAGTGATTTAAGTTTAAAATTTGGGTTGATGTTGGTTGTTTCCTTTATAAAATTGTGACACAACCTTGTACTTTTACCCAATAATAGGAAGTGGATACAACACTATTGCATGCATATTCCCACTACCTATTTTACTAACACTTTCCCTTTAAGTGCATCCCGTCTAAAAAAAAATGATGCATCCTATACTACACTGCGGGTCTCATCATTTTCCTTTGTCTTTTAAACTTATTGTGAAGATGGAAAAGCATCATATACTATTAATAATAATATTTATCGCTTCTATTCCATTAGAAAAAATAGTCCAACCTAGTATGGGTAACTCCTAGAATCTATCATCTACATGGTAATGGTAAAATCTAGCTAAGTCATATCATACCTTGTGCAGATCATTGCACCCGTCACCTTAATGATACTAGAAATAGATAGCTAGACCCTAAGATATGATAGTTAGACCCTAACATCATCATCTCAATGATATTGGTTACAACCAACTAAATAATGCCTCTATGATGGATAGCTCTTGGAATCCTTCACTTCCATTTTATTGGTGAAATTTAGCTTATCATCCATAAGATATGACATATAACACTAAAATCCATTACGTATATAATAATAGTGACATTTGGCTATCCACATTATATTAGACTCAATTGCAACATATGGGGTCATCTTATAATCAAGCACACATTATCCAAAATCATATAAGGGTTTGCAATTATTATTTAAATCGACCTAGATACATGTTGAATACAGTGATCAATGAATGATGAATTAAGAAGCCAAACGTCATTCACATACTCACAACAATATGAAAATATAATTTATAAATGGTTTGAAACAACACAAAAATCTGCAAGAAGTCTTCTTAGTTTCTCATTCCCAAATCCAATGGAATTACATTACAACATGGTAAATCTGAAACAACATTGTTTTTCAGCCATGTGGAATAATCAAATACATTTAAAAACTAAAATAAATATGATTTACAACAGAAAATATCAATATAATTAAATTATCAACTTCAATTTTTCTTCTTTCACAAGATTTTATCTCCTACAACCTTCATTCATCATTAGGAATCAAATTGCTGCTAGAAAACCATGAAATCGTCAACCTTCTTGCTACTGTAGTACACCTTCAAACCTACAACAAAAATATCTTCTTGTTCTCTTTCAACCTTCTTTCAGTTGAAGCTCCCAAGCTCCCTTCATATGAACTTCCTAGCTCACTATCTCCCAAAATGTCGAGCTCGCTAGCTCCAGAAATCATGGGCTTCTAAGCAAATATAAATCTGCAAAAATGGAGTCTTCAAATCCTCTCTTCAACTTTGCACCATCTCCCCATCTCACCTACAAAAAACTCCCAAAGCCATCTTCCCAAATGACAAGGCCTAAATATATAGATTTGTGAATGAGAAAACACTATAGTTTTCCAAAGCCACAAGAAAAATAGCCCCTTGGAAAACCACACCCCATTTGGAGAAATAATTATAAAATAATAAAATTAATGAATTCTCACATGGCATTCACATGGGAACCTAAAACATGGCCAATCAAATTTGGTCAATTCTAGCATCTTCATTTATCTTTGATGGCCCCTAAGGCTTCAAATATGAACACACGCCAACATGAAAATTTTGTGGCACAAACATGTAAATACATACAAGGTATGCAATTGAACATGCAAGCACATGCACCCCAAGTGGTACCCACCTTGAAATGGGACACATTGAAGAATATTTTCCAATTTAAATGCCTTGGAAACATTTACCTCAACATATTTCCTTCAAAAATTGTATTTACATATCACCACAAGGGAAAATCACATTATTGGAAATTAAAATATTTATTTTCCACACACCTTAGCCCTTATTGGAAACAACAAAAATAAACTAGCAATATTTTTTGGTGATGCATGATCTGTATAGGATCTAGACTATATGCAGTATTGAATGCTTAATTTTTACAATGATTATTCCAAGTTAATTAAATCAAAATTAACTTAAGGAAATAACAAAATGAAGAAATTAACAAACTAAGAGAAGGTGAGAGAGAAGAAGAGAAGAGCAAACAGTGTTTGATTACGGAGTTCGTCACAAACGTGACTACGTCTCCGGGTCCGTTCCAATAGAGAGACCGATCCGATTAACTCCAAAAATCAATTACAAAAGCACCAAAACCATTTCTTCTAGCACTTCGGCAGCATAACCATACTCTGATGTATGAAAATGGCTCCAAGAATCTCCTAGAACTCCTCTCTGTATCACCTAGAACCAATTTCCTTGAAAATTATGAGTACCAAATTCACTCACTCTCTCCCCTTTAAATACAAAAAATTTGCTCAAATTGGCCTTTAACCAATTGATTTACAAAATATTCCTTATCTCTCCAAATTACATAATAATCTTTAACAATCTCCCATTTTTACATATTTCAAATCACTAAATCCCCCTATTTTACATAATAAATCTTTAATAAATCCAAAAAAATAAATTTAAGCCCTTTGTTGTTTCATTCTCGGGCTTAAGTTGTTTTGATGGTTTGGATTTAATCCTTTAAAAGGATTATAGTTTTTTTTATTTTTTAAATTAGGAGGGGAATTGTTTAAATCATAGGTATTCAATTTTCAAAAAAGTTAATAAAAAAGACCGATGCCACCAATATTCCAAACCTGCCCGGTGGCTTGTTAGTTACCCATGCTTTTGGGAACCCAGCGGTTCCAGGTTCCACTCCCGGCCGTCCATTTTAAAAACAAATTCAAACCAAATACATAATAAAACACAACGGCTGCTAGAAATAGTAAAGGCCACGTATGTGGTGCAACGGTCGGGCGGATAATTCGTAGATGAGAGGTTCAGGGTTCAAATCCCCGAAAGATATTTTTTTAACAAACAAACAATTTTTCAACCAACGCCGACGATGGAGGAGAAACGAAGGGCCACGTGTCGCATCAGGAGGGTGCCACATGGTGGATTCTAACTGGCTGACGATGCTGACTGTCCACTGACTAAGCTGCTGATGTGTTTGCCACTAGGTACTGACATGTCCGATGACGTGGCCTGCTGACTAGACGATGACGTGGCATGCTGACTCAGCTGATGACTGTGTGCTGACTCATGTACAAATGACACGTGTCACTCTGTGATTGGTCCGTGAAATGCTGATGTGGATGCCACATGTCATATTCTGATTGGTCCACTTCACTATCCGTACAGTACGGAATGATGGCGTCAGCATTCCGTATGGTCAAAAGTCAACATTCCTTGCACAAACTTTAACCAGCTATATCTCGAGCATACGATGTCAGATTTTGACAAAACGAGTTGCGTTGGAAAGCTCATGATGAGCTCTTCGCAATGATGCCAACTTTGACAACTTTTGGTGACGTCATTTTTTTCCGCTCCCTGGATGTCCTTTGATCCCAGTTTGACCCAAGGTTTGACTGGCCATAACTTGTGCAAACGGACTCCTTTTTGCTCCGTTCGAGTTGCATTGGAATCGGGACGCCGAGATATTTCTGATGGTGCTGATTCAAGAGAGAAATGAGAAACTTCAATTTTCACTAAAAATATCCACCGGATCAAGCCTCCCCACTGAAGACCTTTTGGACCTCCAAAAGTGACATTTACTCTGACATTAAGTGAGGACTTGGCCTCCCCACTTGTCTTGTATCCTCTGTACATCTGAATACCTGGCTCACAAGCACAATAAAGACTGCAACAACATTGTTGAACATAAACATTATTCTATCACTTCCATAAGCTTCTACATCAAATGTCGTAGCCACTAACCAACAAAAATTGACTAGCATCAAGCTGAACAATAATGCAGAAATGAAAGAGAATAAGTCAACAACGTATCGATCCTTCACAATAGGAACATTTTTACCCAAGGGATCATCAATGTTTTCAATCACCATTTTCTCATGCTGTACTGCAAGTGCATCCTGCAACATCTGACCCTGGTTAGCTACTCCAAGTTCAAGTGTAGAACCACCTGTACTGACAGAAATAAGAGTTAACTCTTTACTTGCATTAATTACCCTCTTTAACTGCCCTGTGTTTGCAAAAGAACGATCAGTCTTAATCCCGTGAGAATGTACAATATACTGAATGCCATCTTTAAACAAGTGATAATGATTCTTTTCCCTATAGAAGATTGATTTTCTATCATAAAGATAAGGGCTACCAAGCACTATCCTACAGATATCCAGTGGAACCACATCAAACTATACTTCATCCACAAATTTACTAGTAATTGTGAACCTTAAGGTGCATTGTCTTGTTACTTGCAACCTATCATTTTCACAAATCCAACCTAGTGGATAAGGTTTCTTATGTTGTGTAGTTTTTAACCCCAAGTTATTTACAACACTTTATGAAATCAGATTAACCTGAGATCCACTATCTATGAGTGAATCAATTTTAGTGTTCTTAGCAATAACCCTTAAATGAAAAAGCTCATTCCTTTTCACATCTTCAGAGAAATCATTAACTGTAGAAGTAGAAGCACAACTAGCAACAAAAACACCAGAAATAGGAGCTTTACCTTTTAGACCCATAGTTGTTATCTTAGTCTCATCATCTGAATTGGAACCAAGATCCATAACAACATTTGTGGCTTTCTCCTTACCTTTCTGTTTCTGATTACGTTTTTGAGCCCACTTAGGCTTCAGTTCTGGATGCAACTGCCAACAATGTTCTTCATCATGACCCTTCCTGTCACAATGAGTGCAAGAAAGCTTGTCATCCTTCTTAATTGTAGCTACCTTCTTTCCTTTCCCTGTCTCTGCATTCTTAGAATATTTCTTTACATCATTATCAAACTTATCAATAAAAGATCCTTTACCCCTTGACTCTAAGTGTGTAGCTTGAACAGACACTTCATCCAAATTACAAGGGTTCAATACCAAAATAGAATGCCTAAGGTAGGAATGTAGACCTCCTATGTACTTCAACAACGTGTCCTGGGTGTACAAGGAAACATTCAAAGCAATAGCCTTTTTCCTAAATTCATGGGTGTACTCTTGGACAGTTTGACCTTTCCCTTGCCTAAACATTTGCCAGTCCATCATTAACTGTTGCATATGTCCTAGGGGATAAAACTGCTTCTTAAGAGCATTAACAAACTCTGCACAAGTTAAACTGACTCTACCATGCTGTGAAACTTCTGCCTTAGACTTACTCTCGCACCAGGTTAAGGCTATACCTCCTAAACGAAGAGTAGCTAATTGGATCCTATCAACATCATCTAATAGGTTCTGGACTCTACAATAGACCTCTACTTGCTGAATCCAATCATCCAATTTTTTAGCATTAAGTTCACCACAATATTTAGGTAAGTCAAATTTTACATCCAATTTATTTTTAGGCTTATTCTCACTCTTGAAAGGATTAGAAGAAGTAGAATGAGGAGAAGATGGAGAAGAAGGAGAAGAGGGAGGAGAAGAAGAAGAGGGTGGATCTAGTTGCTTGTCACCATCCCCATGATGTTTCCCTTTCTTGTCTTTGCAATCTTCTTGCTTTGACTAACCTTCTTTATGTTCCTTCCGCTCTTGTCTCTCCTGAAAAAGAATGTCCACCTTAGCCTTCATCTCAAGGAATGCTCTTTGAAACTCCTGCTCACTGATTTCTTCAGGAACCTCCATTCTAGAAATAGACATCTTTGGAAAAGTTCTTCGCTTCCCGATCTCAGGATCAAAGTCTTCAAGCTTGCCTTCACCCTTCTGAATCCTAGATCTTGTTAGCATTCAAGAAACAAATAACTGCAATAATAGTCAACCAAGAGCTCTGATACCAACTTGATCTGTATAGGATCTAGACTATATGCAGTATTGAATGCTTAATTTTTACAATGATTATTCCAAGTTAATTAAATCAAAATTAACTTAAGGAAATAACAAAATGAAGAAATTAACAAACTAAGAGAAGGTGAGAGAGAAGAAGAGAAGAGAAAACAGTGTTTGATTACGGAGTTTGTCACAAACGTGACTACGTCTCCGGGTCTGCTCCAATAGAGAGACCGATCCGATTAACTCCAAAAATCAATTACAAAAGCACCAAAACCATTTCTTCTAGCACTTCGACAGCATAACCATACTCTGATGTACGAAAATGGCTCCAAGAATCTCGTAGAAATCCTCTCTGTATCAATGCAAGATTGCAAGTACCCCCAAATGCTCTTGCATTAGACACTCGAGGTAGGAAAAGTTTTGTAAATATCGATTCACAAAATGGAGTTAAGTGGTAGTACCACCCTTTTAGGTTGCAATCAATCCTCAAAAACCTCCATCACTAAATTTGGTAGCTACAATTGAGTCTTCTTTCTCCTCTTCCAACACTTAGCTAGAACAATAAACCTCCTCCTCTGAAAACTCTACACTCCATTCTTCTCTCCTCTTGTGGACTTGTATCCACCATGTACCATTCTCCTCCTAATACCATACATTTTCTCCTCTACTCTTGTGGGATTCAACCCACCACAAATCAACCACATCCAAATATGTATTGACTAAATAAAAATAAAAATATATTGTCTCCTTATACAAATCTACAATTGCTACTCTATGAAAATTAAAAATTTCCAACTGTATTCTCTCTTCTTTCCCAACATCCTCTTCTACTTTCAACAAAGAAGGTATCTAGAGTCATCACAACTAAATTCAAAATTAAAATCTACCTCATTCTTGTTCGCTATCCTACCATCTTTTTCCACATTATTCACTATAACACCCATCTTCTCACCTCCAACAAGTTAAATTGTAAAATCCTCTTCATGTTTGTCGATCATTTTTCCTTTCAAAAATTTGTTGATTCTTTCCATCTCTTCTTTCAACAAGAGATCTTCCTCTTCCTCACCAACCTACTCATCAAACTTAGAACCATCCATGTTCATAATTTCTAATTGCAAACCTTTTTCATCCACTTCACATAATATACCCCATTCACATGCTATCACTAAAACTTGTGCCTCATTATCTTCTCCATTTGTGTGGGCGTCCCCCACATATTCTTCCTTACATTCAACCCCTACCAAAGTGCTACAACACTCTTTCTTTTTTATATTCTCTTTGTTTTCCTCTTCCAAGAGAACATTCTTCTTCCCATGTCTCTCATCCCATGCTCTCACTTCCTCTTCAATCTTTTTTTCCAATACATTTACATTAGCCTTGATCTTTTCAAACTCTTCATGGTGCTTCCTATTTTCCTCTTCTTCCCAATATTTTTCCCAAAACAAAGTTATTATGGGCCTAGTAATGACTCATCCTATCCTCTCTAGTATATACTGCCTCAGGTTTGGTGATCTGTCTACATGTAGATCACATACACACCACCATAGGTCAGGTTGCAAACTACCTCACATCGGTGCTTCTACTTGCACACTAAAGAAATCCTACTATGATACCACTAATAAAGTAAGAAACCAACCCTCATTCACTTACTCACAATAATAATAAAATACAATTTATAAATGGTTTGAAACAACACAAAAATTTGCAAGAAGTCTTCGTAGTTTCTCATTCCAAAATCTCATGCAATTACATTACAACAAGGTAAATCTAAAATAACTTTTTTTTGCAGCCATGAGGACTGATAAAATACATTTAAAAATTGAAATAAATCTGATTTACAATAGCAAAGATCAATACAAAAATTGTCTCCTTCAATTTATCTTCTTTTACAATATTTTAACTCCTACAACCTTCATTCATCATTAGGAATCACTGTTGCTAGCAAACCATGAAATCATCAACCTTCTTGCTTCTATAGTGCACCTTAAAACCTACAAAAAAAAAAATCTAATTGGTCTCTTTTAACCTTCTTTTAGCTGAAGCTCTCAAGCTCCCTTCACATAAACTTTGAACTAGCTCACTATCTCCCAAAATGTGGAGACCACTAGCTCCCAAAAATATGGGATTCTATGAAAATAGAAATATGCAAAATGGAGTCTTCAAATCCTCTCTTAAATCTAAAAAAATCTCCCCATCTCACATAAAAAAAATTCCCAAAGTCATCTTCCCAAATGACAAGGCCTAAATATATAAATTTGTGAATGAGAAAAACCACTATGGTTTTCCAAAACAACAAGAAAAATAACTCCTTGGAAAAACCATGCCCCATTTGAAGAGAATTATCATAAAATAATTAAATTAATCAATGCTCACACACCTTCAAATGATAACCTAAACCAAATCCAATCAAATTTGATCAATTCTAGCATCTTCATTGATCTCTAGTGGTCATGATGGCTCCAAATATGAACATGCACCAACATGCAAAAGCTTGGGGAAGAAACATGCAAATACATTCAATGTATGAAATTCAACATGCAAGCACATGGTCACCAAGTGGTCCCCACATTGAAATAGGATGCCCAAGATGAATATTTTCTAATTTAAATTCTTTGGGAGCATTTAACTAAATAGTTTTCCTCCAAAAATTGCATATACATATCACCACAAACAAAAATCACATTATCACAAATTAAAATATTTATTTTCAACATGACTTATCCCTTATTGAAAAAAACAAAAATAAAATGGCAATATTTTTGGTGATGCAAGATTGCAAGTACCCCTAGATGCTCCTATACCAATGAACCTATAAATCATGAAGAAATGCACATGTGACATGTGTCATGATGAAGCATTTAATTGATCAGTTAATTGAATACATCATGTGAGTTGATTGATTGCATGGATGAATGAAGTGAGAACATAGATGGGTGAAGTGAAACTAAGTGAGAGTGAACAAGAACTTGCTTTCCTTTAGTTGACTCACTTAGAAGAATATAAATAGAAATACTTACTATCATATTTATCCAAATTTTTGATGTCAAAATACCTCTTATGATTCTTCACCATATCTACAAATAAGTCTAGGTTTAATTCCCCTTTAACAATTGAATACCTAGCTTGAACTTGGCCTCATGTTTAGATAACATTTGAATTGATTTTTCAACGGGATATTGAGCCTCAATAAAAGAATATTATGCATCTTCCTATTATTTATATATTTTTATTACAATAGTCTAGCCTCAATTCTCTTTAATAATTATTTATTTGGATCTCTCTTTGAGCCTCTTCTAGTTCTCTTGACCCCATCAAAATTAAATTCCCTTAGCACTCTCTACCATACAAAGAAGCATTATAAGATTACTCTAAAATGGTTTAAGGGTGGGTGCAAAAAGATGGGTAGCCAATTTGTGGCCAATTTACTTTTTCATCTCGAAATAGCGAAAATACGAGCGTGTTATAGTAAAACACGCTCACATTATGGCTTGGTAATGATTGAGCCTGGGATTGGTCATTACCAAGCCATAACACGAGTGCATTATAATGCGCTCAAGTTTTGGTCTACATTAATTTTTTTTTATTCTCTTTTTATAAGTTTACATTTACATATGGACATTTAATTTCTTATACTTTAAGTTATATTTCATCTATATAGTTTCAAGATGTTTGAGAGTGGTTTTGAATCTCTAGGAGTTATAAGGAAAATTCTAGTTTTGGTAGATCTCAAAAATTTCAATCTTAGTCAAATTTTAGTAATCAACATGTCAAATTTTGGTAATCAGGAGGTCAAATTTTAGTAATCAGCAAGTTGTATCATCTTTCTCTCTATATCTCACTCATTTTTTATCCCTTATGCTCTAGACCTCTCTCACACATTCTCTCCTTCCCTGTATACTTCTATCTATCTAACCTCTCTCCCCCCTTCCATCCCTCACTCCTTTCTTCCTTCCCTCCTTCCCTCTCTAATTTTCTCTATCTCCCCCCTCTCTCTCTTCCTTCCTCCCACACACCTTCCCTCTCTACTTCACTCTATCTATCCTATCCCTCTCTACCTCTCTCTCTCTCATCCTCCCTCCTCTCTCTCTCTTCCTTCATCCCAACCACCTTACCTCTCTACTTCTCTCTATCTAACCTATCCATCTCTACCTATCTCTCACCCTCCCTCATCTCTCTCTTAATCTCTTTACCTCTCTCCTTCCCTCCTCTCTCTCTTATTCTATTTATCACACTTCTCTCTTTCTCTATCCCTCCCTCCTCCCCTCTCTACTTCTCTCTATCTCTCTCCCTCCTCCCCCTCTCTATCTCTCCTTCCCTATATACTTCTCTCTACCTCTCTCCATCTCTACCTCTCCCTCCATTATTCCCTCTCACTCTCCCTCCCTCTCTCCCTCTCTTAATCTCCCAAACTTCCTCCTTCCCTTTGTGTTTCTCTCTCTCAAACACTCTCTCCCTCCCCCATATCTCTCTCTTTGGTTTAGGCTAAATGGTTTATGGTTTATGGTTTAGGGTTTAGTATTTAGGGTTTAGGCTTTATGGTTTATGGCTTAGGATTTAGGTCCAGCCCCCTTTCTCTCCCCCTCTCTCTTAGGTATATCCCTCCTATCTCTCCTACTCCATCTCTCTCTCCTAGGTATATCTCTCACTCCCTCTATCTCTCTCTCTCAGGTCTCTCCCTCCTAGGCCCCCTCTCCCTCCCACCCTAACAAGGGAACTCTCTCTGGTCTCTCCCTCCCACCCCCTTCACCTCTTCTCAAGTATCTCCCTCCCACCCTAACTAGAGAACACACACTCTCTCTGTCTCTCTCTAAGCCTATCTCTCCCTCAGCCCCCTCTTTCTCTCCCACCACCTCTCCCTCTCTCAAGTCTCTCCCTCCCACCCTAACTAGAGAATCTATCTCTCTTCCTCTCAACTTCTATATCTCAAGTCTCTCTTTTCCAACCCCTCTCCCTCTCTCAAGTATCTCCCTCCAACCCTAACTAGAGAACTCTCTCTCTCAAGTCTCTCCCTCCACCTAACTAGAGAACACACTCTCTCTCTCTTAGGTATCTCTCTCCCTCTCTTAAGTCTCTCCCTCCTTTTATATCCCTCTCTGCCTCTCCCTCTCTCTCCATCTCTCCCTCTCTCTTAGGTCTATCCCTCCCACCCCCTACTGCTCTCTCTCAAGTCTATCCTTCCCAACCCCTCTCCTTCTCTCAAGTCTCTTCCTCCTACCCCCCATCTCTCTCTCAAGTCTCTCCCTCCCACGCTAACTAGATAACACACACACACACACTCTCTCTCTCTCTCCATCTCTATCTCTCTCTCTCTCCCTTTCTATCTCTCTTCCACTCCCTATCGACTATCCCTCTCCCTCTCCATATTTCAGGTCTCTCCCTCCCACCCTAACTAGGGAAATCTCTCTCTCTCTCTCTATTAGGTCTCTCTCTCTCTCCCACTTCCTCTCCCTCTCCCAAGTCTCTCCCTCCCACCCTAACTAGAGAACTCTCTCTCTCTCTCTCTCGGGTCTCCCTCTCCCACCTCCTCTCCCTCTCTTAAGTCTCTCACTCCTATCTTAATTGTAGAACTCTCTCTCTCTCTCCATCTCTATCTCTCTTTCAGCTCTATCCCTCCCACCCTCTCCCCCTCTCTCAAGTCTCTCCCTCCCACCCTAAGTAGATAACTCTCTCTCTCTCTCTCTCTTAGGTCTCTCCCTCCCATGCCTCTCCCTCTTTCAGAGTCTCATCCCACCTAACTAGAGACTCTCTCTCTCTCTCTCTATCTCTCTCTCTCCTCCTCTCTCTTCTCCTCCCTTGCCCTCTCCCACCTAAAAATGGTTCCTAAAAAATTTTCATAGTAATTTGGATCCTTGGTATGTAGGATCATGATGGGCCAAAAACATCTATATGAAACGAAAAGGGTTTTTTAAGGAGATTCTAAGGTTTTGATTAATATAAATTATGCTTTAATTTGAATTTAATAAGTAATTATTATTCATTTTCTATTCAAATTATGACTAAAGTTCCTGATTAATAGGCTAATTGAAAAACATCTATAGCTTTCAACGGTATCACATTTTTTGAATCCAAAACATGTGTCACATTTTATGCATTGCATACTATAGGATTAAAAAAAAAAATTGAATTTCATGAAGTTTTGACCAAGTTAAGGTGGTTAGACATATGAGTTTTTTATTTTTTAAAAGTTTGTAATAAAAAATCATAATTAATTATTTACTTGGAAAAAATTACAAAAAATATGCATCACATCGGGCATGAGTCCTCTACTTATATCTAAAATCTATTAAAATATTATCAATTTTATTGTGGTTAAATTTTGGAAAGACACCTACTTCTTATTTTTCTTTAAGGTACCACTACATTGAAATTTCAAATTTCACCAAATAGATTTTGTTTTTAAACAAACCTAGTAGTTTAGAAACTACATTCAATTTGCTACAGATTCTATTCTTACATGTTTTTGAAATAATATAGATAACTTAAATTCAAATTTTTACGTCAAGTTCCCTAACTCTATTTTTTTTTGAATATTTTGCCACTTAAGGGCCTGTTTTTTCCATGATGATCCTACACATACCCCCTTCTTTCTTAGTATTTTATCTATTTTTATTGATTTAATGATGTAATATGGCTTAAATATGCACATTAAACTATAAATATTCAATTTATTGAGGTCTTGTGATAGTGTTGTGAAGTGTTGTAAAACATTTCTATGCTTTTATAGACTCTATTTAATATAATTCACCTAAAAATCACCTTTTTATTCATCATCAAGTCCTATTTTGAGGTGTGGTAAAGTCTTGTAACAAATATTCACACTTTTCTAGGCACATTTCCCTTATTTGCACCTTTCTTATGTCTTTTAGGACCCCTTTATACACTTATAGGACATGTTTAAGTGTATTTTTGAATGTAAGCCTGACAAACAATATTAAATGCAAATTAAATCCTGATACCCTTTCACAAGCCTAGGGTGGGACCCACTCGCCATGGGTGGTGAATGAGTCCCCCTTGGCTACAAATTCAAAATATTTCAAATTTTCTTTTGGGTTTTATTCAAAAATCACTTGATGTCGGCCTGTGATGTTGTATTATCAGGATACTAAGGCACAAGAATGTATAAATAAGTGATTTTCTCTCATTATTAACCCCTAAATCATCTCAAATCATTCAAGCATTCATTCATCATTGCATTCAAGCATTTTAAATCCTGTTATCAAGCAATAATCAAGTACTTTGGAGCTTCCATTGCTTTATCTTCAAATTTCTCCAACAAGGGTTTGGTAAGTTGATAGTATTTGCATGTTATTCATTTATCATTCACTTTCATTTCATTATTTCATCAAGGTTTTGATTACTAAAGTGGGGTTTGACCAAGGAAAACCCCTATTTGCTAACCCTCAACCATTTTTCCCCACTTGCATGTGTGTTTGTAGACTTGTGTATGCAAATTTAACAAGCTTTCAAGTGATTGAAGATTGATCAAGAAGTCAACTAGGTGTTTCAAGTCAAATCAATCATAATTAAAGCTTGAAGAATGTATTCTATCCATTTTCTACAGATTTGACCTTGACACCCTAACAAGCAAAGATTTCTAGATATGGTGTTCTAGAGTTGTCTCCTGATTTCTCCAAATTTTGGGAGAGGACTGATTCACCACCTGTGGTGAATGAGTCCCACCTTAGGACTGAAAAATATAAGTTTTGTCAGATTCCAGATCCTGATAGTCAAAAACCTATTCTCGATAGTTTTTTGCCAAGAGAGAGACTAATTTGCCACCCTGGGAGAATGATTCCCACTGTTGATTTTCAATAATTTCAGACAGCATTTAGAACATTCCAAATTCCTCAAATCTTGCCCAAGTGCACTTAGTTTCAGTCCTTTACTTTTGTGTTTATGCATTTGTTCATGTTTAGTTCATTGTTTTCATATCACATTATGTTTTCAAACATTGTATATTTCATTCACAGTTAGTCTCTTACATCATCTACAACATTTCGTTTAGCTTAGTTGATCTATATTTGAGTGAGCCCTTCAATTTTTTCCTTGGTGTAGTATGGCCTAAAGGATTCTATCTCTCTCCTTTTAGGTGAACGATCCTAAAAGTGTAAGAGAAGGACGTAAAACCTTCATCTCCCATTATACCCAAAAATTGTTGGTTCATTTTGGTGAACATGCATATTGAACATCTCTTTCTAATTTTCACTTTCATTTGCATCCTAGGTTTTCTTTCCATCAACATTGCATTAGGGTATGTGCAAGATCATGATGGGCCAAAAAGTGGCAATATGATGGGTAGGTGTAGGGTATGTGGCTGGCGACTTTGTTTTAACCCAAAATTGATAAAATGAAAAAGGTTTTTAAAGGAGATTCTCATCTTTCCACCAATATAAATTATACTTTTCTTTGAATAATTTAGTAAATAATTATTATTCGTTTTCTATTTGAATTACGACTAAAATCCTAATTGATAGGCTAATTGAAAAACATCTATAGCTTTCAAATGGTATCACCTTTTTTGAATCCAAAATATGCATCCCATTCTATGCTTCACATACTATAGGATTAAAAAATAAAAAAATGAATTTCATGAATTTTTGACCAAGTTAAGGTGGTCAAACATACAAGTTTTATATTTTTTAAAATTTGTAATAAAAAAATTATAATTAATTATTTACTTGGAAAAAAATTACAAAAAAATATGCATCACATCAGGACATGAGTCCTCTACTTATATTTAAAATCTTATGAAAAAATATTATCATTTTATTGTGGTTAGGGTGGTCAGACAAATACCTACTTCTTATTTCTTCCCTAAAATTTAAGTATTGTTGCATTGAAATTTCAAATTTTCACCAAATATATATATATATTTTTAAAATAAACCTAGTAGTTTAGAAACTACATTTGATTTGTTTAAAATTCTATTCTTACATATTTTTGAAATAATATAGATAACTTATTCAAATTTTTAAGTCAAGTTGCCTAACTCTAATTTTTTTGAATTTTTTGACACTTAAGGGCCTGATTTTTCCATGATGATCTTGCACATACGCATTAACAAAAGTTTTTTTCAGCATCCTAGGGCTTCTTTAATTTTCATTGGTGAAAAATTCATTTAGATTTCATTTTTTCATCCTACATCATTGAAAAAATTAAAAATTTGCATCTATATCCTGCATTAGCATATGAAAAGCATAAAATTCACTTTATATTTTTTGAAAAACACAAAATAAAATCTCATAGTTGGACTCATTTGCCACCTAGGAAGAATCAGTCCTCCTGCACATTTCAGATTTCATTTTCAAGCATTTTCTAGAAATTTCCTGCATTTTTGTTGCCTGTGATTACTTTTGTATTTCAATTTGCTAAATTCCTATTATTTGCATTTTACACTCCTAGATTGCATTGCATTTACATCCATACCATCCTTTGTGGTACTTGTATGAGTGTTGGTGTCCCATTGATAATACTTTGGTGAGACAAAGTTCTAGACTCATGGCTTCATGTGATAGTACTTTCGTTGTGGACCTTGGGATCTCAAGAGCTCCTACTCCTAGTATGGACAATGGTACATTAGGCATGGACAATACCAATTGTATGCCTTCATCCTTCCATCCAATGAATGTTGACACAAAAAAAAAATTCATTCCCCAAGAAAAATCCATTAATATTCATGAGGATTTTTCACATTTACAATAAGATGTGTCACTTGAAAACATATCCACTACTGCTATACCTTCCATAGAAAACCTCTATCATTTGATTGAAAGTGATGAGGGCTTGCAAGTCATGAAAATAATTGTTGAGATATATAATAAACATGCTTCTTCCACATCCCAATCAATAAACATAGTTGTCACTCAAGGCGGACCTCCTATTCCTCCTCCTTCAACTATAGCATCCATACCTACTTACATTGTTCCTCAAGTTACAACAACTATACTGCAAGCTAGTCAGGTTACTCCTCCCTTTAATCTTCCAACTAGCACTTCAAGTACCTTTGTGGCATCTAATCCTCCATCTTCCACCACTTTCACTCCACTTAGTGTGCCTTTCACTTCTCCCATCACTACATTTACTCCATCTCCATTTTCCCTTCCACCTCATACCACTTACACTAATCCACTTATCACAAAAAAATTTCACACTGTATCATCCATGCAATAGAAAATTTCCACCATAAATCAAAACCAAAATGCACCTCTTACTTACTATATCCGTGTTAGTCCATTATCCCTATAAATCCTACAAACCTCGATGCCACAGGGAATTGAGTTACCTAGGTTTGAGAAGTATAATGGTAAAGTAGATCCTTCAAACCATGTCAATTCCTACACAACCCTATGCACTGACTTCATTCTAGATGATAAAATTTTAGCAATATTGTTTCCTAGGACCTTAAAGGATACTACTTTAGAGTGGTTTTTCTCTCTACCCAATCATTCCATTCATTCATTCAATAAACTTGTGGATGCTTTTATTAGTCACTTTCAAGTCCATATGACACCTAAAAAGGCTATGGCTAACCTAATGTGATGTAAAAAAGATACAAATGAAAAGATCACTGATTTCATCTCATGTTATTAGTATTTGTATGCTCAACTTGATATTCAATTTCTTGATTCCCATTTGCAAAAGATGTTTATTGAGAAATTGCAATCCAATATCCAAGACAAATTAACTATGATGAAATTACCTTCCTTCATGCATTTATGCACTACCTTGTGTGAATATCATAACTCAATTACTAGTCATGATTTCAAGTCCACTTCTAATTGAGCTGAGAAATCTAACCAAAACAATTCCCAAAGCTTCCACAAGCAAACTAGAGGCATTTTAAAATTCAACCCTTCACCTCCACAACCAACTCCACCTGTTTATAATCAGGTGGCAACAACCAAAGCATCCATACCTTATACCTACGGGGACCCGAAGAGGAAATTCACCCTTTTTCCCGATACCTTGCACAATACAATGAACCAATTGCTCCAACAAAAAATGATTACATTCCCTACTATTAAACCACTTGATATGTGAAAATTTTTTCCTCCTTCCTTTAAACATAATTCCTATTGCCATTTTCATCATCAAAATGGACATGATACTGAACATTGTAAGCGTCTAAAGCATGTAGTTCAAGACCTCATTGATTTAGGTTGCTTGTCCATTGCAAATGTTAATGATCAAGGTAATGAGTTTGTGGCTCCCCCTAATCAGAATTTATAAATCTTTACCAATCCTATTCCTAAACATGATATATCCTTTGTCAAAGCTAGTGAACCTTCACACACTAATGTGATGAATATTGATACCAACGATGAACAACATGACAGTATTACCAATGTCATAGATGTTAGTCCTATGACTATAATGGTGGGAACGTTAGATGCTATCCCTCATAAGGGCCCAACCACTAAAAATCTTCATATTACTTTTTCTTCTAAAGATATACTTAAGAAAATTCCTGATGGTCCTCTCTACATAGCCGATAGAATCTATGATAAATCTACTAATGGGATATTAATAGATCTTGCTTGTGGTGAGAATGTGATCACAGAAGAATTTTTAGTATTACATGAGCTATATCAAGGTACTTATGATAAAGAAATTGCATGGATTAAAAATAATAATTGTTTTGTGTGCCCTACGATTGGATCGATCGTTCTCCCCTTACAGATAGGACTGAAAACATTGAATGTGAAATTTTATATAATTTCACAATTAGATCAGTTTCATTTGCGACTAGGTCATTCTTGGCTCCACTCAATGAAAGTTGTTCCCTCTATTGTTCATAAGTGTTTGAAGTTTCTAAATGATAATGTGATATACACCGTACATCATAGTGGTTTCAATCCCTTGTCCTCTAAAGGTAACTTTTCATTGGAAGCTTTTTGGCTCGAACCTATGGAACCCATTACTCCTCGTAAGGATTTCTTTTTCATAGCATATCAAAATTTTAAAGCCAAGAAGATAGTTGAATTGTCTCTTCATGGTACATCCCCGTCCAACCTCAATATTCTTATTTTAGATGAGACCATGCTCCAACCTAATTCTGACCATGACCAACCCTTACCCACTCCACCACAACCAAACCCTTCAACTTATTTGTCTAAGAGACGAAGAAATGTTGAAAGTAATCCCATCCTGCCGCCACGCATTAAACAAGTATATAAAGCTAAGGAGAAAGCGATTGATCTGTCCCCTTTTGAAAAAAAGGAGCCTACAGTTGACCAATTTTCTCTTACATCTTAAATACATTCAAAATAGAATTAAAAAAAATCATGGTGCTAGAGAGCATCGTTGTCATCGTCATTTTCTCACTCGACAAATTAAAAATAAAAAAATAAAGAAAACCAACCTCCACCTTTGACATAAATCATTTTTGGTAATCCTCCTGACCCACCACAAGATAGTCCATCACCACCCTCACAACAAACTAAACCCATACAACATCCTTCCTTGGAGATTACTCTTCAACCTCCTATTGTGATTAATTTGGATAAAGATGATGATGAGGAGATTGCTAAAATTGATGAAGAGGTGCATAATAATTTGAATTCCTTATTGTCCTCTTCCATGAGCCTAGATGATAAATATCTTATACCAAGTGCACAACTTGGTGATTCTCCTAGTCTGGCACTTGCAACTCCTCCATTGGATAGTCAACCGCTCTTACAATACGATGATCATAATTGGGAGGGACACAACCTATTAGATGGTTGATTTGTGTGCTCCTTGCTAGCCTTTTTATTTTACATCTTTCTTTATTTTTCTTCTTATGCATGTGTATTGTGTTCCCTTTGTATTATGCATTTGATTTTTTCTCTCTTTGTATACTTCTTCTATCCATACCTCTATTCTTCTATATGTCGTACAACACTTTTCACCTTGTTCACTTTTTCTCTTTTGTTTTGTGTTCTTTGTTTTGGGGATGAAACAAAGCATAGAGACACCCTACGTCTCTTCCATGCTGACCCAAAAGGTCCCTTTTTCTTTTTCTTTTTCTTTTTCCTTTCTTTTTTTTTTTCCTTTTGGGGATGATGCAAAGTATTGAGACTGAAATGTCTCCATGTTGACCCAATTTTTTTTCTTTTTACCCTTCATTTTTCACTTTTTCTTTCACTTTTTTTTGGGTTTTCCTTTTGGGGATGATGTAAAGCATTGAGACCACACTGTCTCTTCCATGTTGACCCAAAATGGACTTTCTTTTTCTTTTCTTTTTCTCTCTCTATGTGCCATTCTTCTTGTTCTATGTACTTTGGGGAATGATGATAGTTTCAAGCTCTTTCATAAAAATATTGCAGCAATGAGCATACTGAACCCAAATCCATAGATCCCTCTCATGTTTGGTGTTTCTTCTTTTGGGGCAACCCCTCTTTACTTTCTATTTATTTCTTTTACATGATGTAGCCTATTCGAGAACATATGACTTGGCATAGGGGCTTTTTGACTTGGCTTTCATGTCTTCTTTTTGTCAGCATTTCTCCCTTTGCTACTTTAAGGTAATTTCTCATAGAACAGTGTGTAGCAATTCCTTTAAAGTGGGGGCATACATTGGTACTATTCATTTTCTTTTTCTTGCTTTTTAGCGGAGCTTTGTTATTTCATTCGATAAATTTATTACTTTGTAGATGACATTGGGGGTGATGTCCTTCATAAGTGTGATTTATCTTAGCATACTACATTCCTCTTAGTGGCCTGATGTGACACACTACATCCCCTAAGATGGGAATCTATTATTCTTTGATTAATCCTCTCTTGGAGACATTATACACAATGTTTCCTAAGTGATATACCTTGCATGCTCTTAACAAGACTCCTTTGAAAATTTTACTTTTTCCTTTTTTGCACTTGTTACATGTTTTTCTTTTTACCACCTTGCATAATGCAGCTTGCATGCCTATGGTACTATCCTATCCAACCTTTTTCTTTTTGGTTCCTTATTAAAGTTACTATCAAGAGGCATAACTTTGGTATGGTTGAGTGGGAAGCCCACTCAGTGGCATGACTTTTCCCCATAGCCACCTTTGTGTTTGTGAGTGCATACCAACGAGTTTATGTTACTCCCTTTTGGAATTTCTCACCCCATAGACAACCAAAAGTTCAGTGGCCCTAGAGTGAGTATGCATCTTTCTTTTTCTGACAAATAGCATAGATCTGATCTATAACTAGCTAGATAAACGATCAAAGCTTGATCCAACCTCTTTCCCTTTTCTTTCTCTTCTCCATGTGCATTCCTTTGTTCTTATGTTTAGTTAGCCATGGGATCTTCATCCTGGGGGCTTGGTCATCCTTCTTGATCATTGTCATTCCATCTTGCTAATCATAAGTGCATTTAGATTTCTTTCTCAACATTCATGGTTACTTTAGTGTGAGTCTAAAGCAAGTTCTTCCTCTCACTAAAGTGGGGGCTAAATGTTCCATAGAAAAATGGCTCACTAACATTTTCATGGTAATTTAGGTCCCGCTTTCTTAGTATTTGATCTATTTTTCTTGATTTAATGATGTAATATGACTTAAATATGGACATTAAACTATAAATATTCAATTTATTGACTTCTTGTGATAGTGTTGTGAAGTGTTGTAAAACATTTCTATGCTTTTTCTAGACTCTATTTAATATAATTCACCTAAAAACCACCTTTTTATTCATCAACAAGTCCTATTTTGAGGTGTTGTAAAGTCTTGTAACAAAGATTCACACTTTTCTAGGCACATTTCCTTTATTTACACTTTTCTTATGTCCTTTAGGACCTCTTTATACACTTATAAGACATGTTTAAGTGTATTTTTGAATGTAAACCCAACAAACAATATTAAATGCAAATTGAATCTTGACACCCTTTCACAAGCCTAGGGTGGGACCCATTTACCATGGGTGGCGAATGAGTCCCCCTTGGCTACAAATTCAAAATATTTCAAATTTTCTTTCAGATTTTATTCAAAAATCACTTGATGTCAGCCTGTGATGTATTATCAGGATACTAAGGCACAAGAATGTATAAATAAGTGATTTTCTCTCATTATTAACCCCCAACTCATCTCAAATCATTCAATCATTCATTCATCATTGCATTCAAGTATTTTACATCCTTTTATCAAACATTTATCAAGTACTTTGGAGCTTCCATTGCTTTATCTTTAGATTTCTCCAACAAGGGTTTGGTAAGTTGATAATATTTTCATGTTATTCATTTATCATTCACTTTGATTTCATTATTTCATCAAGGGTTTGATTAATAAAGTGGGATTTGACCAAGGAAAACCCCTATTTGCTATCCCTCAACCATTTTTCCCCACTTTCATGTGTGTTTACAGATTTAACAAGCATTTAGGTGATTGAAGATTGATCAACAAGTCAACTAGGCGTTTCAAGTTAGATCAATCATATTTCAAGCTTGAAGAATGCATTATGTCTATTTTCTATAGATTTGACCTCAATAGCTCGACAAGTAGACATTTCCAAATCTGGTGTTGTAGAGTTGTCTCTTGATTTCTTAGAATTTTGGGAAAGGACTAATTCATCACCTATGGAAAATGAGTCCCACCTTAGGACTGAAAAATCTAAGTTTTGTTAGATTCTAGATCCCAACAGTCAGAAACTTGTTCTTGACAGTTAGAGAGGGAAGGAGAGGTAGATAGAGGAGAGATAAAGAGAAGTAGAGAGGGAATGAGGGAGGGAGGGAGAGGTAGGGAGGGAGAGAAAGGTGAGATAGAGAGGTGTAGAGAGAGAGTGGTAAGGTTTGATGGATGCAAAGGTAGGTAGAGAGAGGGATTGAGAGATAGAGAGTAGATATGGAAGAAGAGAGGGAGAGAGAAGTATGGAGGGAGAGAGAGGGAGGTGAGATAGAGGTGAGGTAGAGAGAAATAGAGAGAGTGGTAGGGAGTGATGGAGGGAAAGGTAGAGAGAGAGAGAGAGAGAGAGAGAGAGAGAGAGAGAGAGAGAGAGAGAGAAGGGTGAAGGGAGGGAGATAGAGATAAGTAGAGAGGAAGGAGGGAGGGAGGGAGAGAGTTCTTGAGATCAAGGGAGAGAGAGTCAGATAAAGGGATGGAAATAGTAGAGAGAGGAGGGATTGAGGAGATAGAGAGAGATCAAGGGAATAATACAACTTGTTGATTATTGAGAACTTGACCTTCTGATTACTAAAATTTGACAAAGTCTAAAATTTGTGAGATCTTCCAAAACTAGAATTTGCATGATAACTCCTAGAAATGCAAAACCACTCTCAAACATCTTGAAACTATATACATGAAATATAACTTAAAGTATAAGAAAGTAAACGTCCATATGTAAATGTCAATTTATACTTAAATGTTTATTTCATGTATATAGTTTCCTTCAAAGATGATGAGAAGAAATTAAAAAAAAAAGAAGAAAAATAAATTTGATGTAGATCAAAACAGGAGTGCATTATAACACGCTCACATTTTGTCAATGCATTCGCAAAACACAAAAGCAACGTCAAAACTAAGATATAATGAGAGTGTGTTATAACTTGCACACATTGTATCTTGCTTTAGGAATCCCCAAGCCTTGGGATTGGCATTTTCCTTGGAATACCAACCCAAAAGCTTGGAGGGAATTCCCAACAACTAGAGACGTCTTTTTGCAAATTCTACAATATTTCACATAATCAAGTTTGTGCTCACCATCAAGATTGCACGTGGCTCAATGTCGAACAAATCAAACACTTGGATGATGTTAGGTTCTCTCTTAGCTATCCAATGATGTAAATTTTTTCACTTTCTGACAATGTTAATACTTTCATCCATAATTTCTTTTGTTTGTCTCTATTTTTTGGTAAAAATCAATGTTTGGTGTTTTTTTTGTTATAAATTAACCATTCATCAAAATTTCAAATAAATTACATTTTTAGAAACTAGACTCCATTCTACAAATTAAAAAAAAATCAATTAGTTCCCAAAATTTGCAGGGTTAGCATGGCCAAAATTCTATTTTTTAGGAAGTATCCACTTAGAAAATTAGTAAAAAACAAATATTCATTAAAAAATTATCAGAAAAATCATGCATCAACTACATACTGTTAAATAACTTCTCACCATAGTGATTTTAAAAATACTAATTTTTTTTTTCACTGTGCTAGGGATGTATAAGAGTTGCAATGTTATGTTTTTTTGACAAAAACAACGCCAATTTGTGTACGCCCCTCTTTTGAACCCCTTAATCTCAACCATTTTCAAAATAAATTAGTAGTTTAGAAAGTAGACTTGGAGCACTTTGATCCTTGTTTTTGTTCTATTTCAAAAAATTTAGTGTAACTATCCTCAATTTCATGTCCAAGGTCTATATTTCCTTATTTCAAAAAATAAAATAAAAAATTAGCCACTTAAGCTGCCTTTTTGGGAACCATCTTTGTGCACTTGCTCTTAACTACATGCACATTAATTCACATGAGCAAGTAATCACTGTATGTTTCATTTTTCTTGTTGAGATAATCTATATATACATTAATAAAAATTATAACACCAACATATTTCAACTCACACACACACACACACACATATATATATATATATATTTCATCATGGGTATTGAAAAAAGAGATTAACACATTCAAATTTGATCCTAATCTAAGAAATGAATGCTTATTTCATTTTGATCATATTTTAAAGAATATTATTGTTAATAATATTAACTTTTATAACTCCATTCTTAAAAGAAAAGATCAATTCACCATATTCTCTATAAATCACCTGAAGTATACTTGATATGCATTGGATACTTTTTGTGATTATTAGTTGAGATGGATCAACTTTATTACAATGTTGTATATTTTTTTGATATTGTTTTGGTTTTTTTCTATTTTTTCTTATGTTTTTAAGTACTCATGTTTATCTTTTATAAGGTGTCAAACCACTTTCAATGTGTCTATTTATGTCCATGCATTTTTAATATAAAGTAAGATAAATTAATTATTGCATTTGAAAACAATTCAATTTTTGGAATAATAAAAAAAATTATTGTAATGAAGTTTTAATCAAACTAGGTAAGATTAAAATAATATGTATTATCTTTTTTATTTATTTTATTTTCAAATTATTTATACACTACTTCTATTTGAAAAACACACTTCTAGTTTAAAACATCATTGACCATCCAATTGATTGCAACTTTAAATAACAATTTTTTCTAAAAATGCCCCTTATCCAAGCTCACTGTTAATAGATTTCTCTGCAATTTCTCTTGATTCATTGAGGATCAGGGGGAAATTATCATCTAGGAACAATTCTCAGTGAATGAATGGCGACCTTCCAATATTTAAATGAGTTTATGGCTTCTCTACTCCCATGCACCAGGAATAATTTATAAGCCCGTTGAAGCTGATTATTGGAAAACATCTTGACACTGTAATCATGAACGGTTTCCAAAAGCCCAGCTAGAATCTACCATTGGTGTTTTCTCGTTTCCAATTGTGAATTTACATCCTCAACATAAAATGAGGAATCATAGTTTTTGATTAGCCAGCATGGAGTCTTTTAACTATTCCACTTACGATTTGTTGGACTCTTCGCAATAATGCTTTCAACTATTCTAGAAATGGAGGGTACAATCCACCAGTTTGTCATTAAATATAGTTGTAGGATATCACAAGAAGTCTTCCGAAGGGCATGATAAATCAGAATCATGTGACTACATTGTATCAACTAAAATGTCCCACTTTTTTATTTAATATGATTGTTTTTGTAGAAAATGATGAGAATGCATTCACTCCTTCCAACATCTTCAATGCAAGAGCGGTGACATGCTACCTTTGGTCTTCATAGGGATAACACGCTTTCTAGCTTATAAGATGATTTTTTTTTTAAAAATATTAGTTCAAATATGATATATACAAATCATATTATTCATAAGATTATGTTAAGATAAAGATGACGATATCAGTTATTGAAGAATTTATTTCAAGTTATGTGGGATTATGGGCTGACAGAAGATTCATTTAAATTATATAGAATATTTGATTAGAAGAAATAGATTATATTTTTTCTAACTTGATTCTTATATTTACCAAATGTTGTAATTTAGAAGGCTATCGGTGGATATATCTCCGTAGGGTGGAGAATATACATGAACACGATGTCATGTGCTGTCTTTTTCAATCGACTCCTGCATTAATATAGATAGGCATTCACCGAAAAGGAAATGTTAATTGGTCTGCAACTGAACCCACACCTGCGACACACACACATGCTTTGCTTCCTTGATTTGATGTCAGAACGACTAAGATGGCCACCATAGAAAGCATCTGTCTACAAAAAGCTACGACGACACTCGGTACCACTTTTATTGTTCCAACAAGAGCTTCAAAATTTTAATCATATCATGTTCACTTTTAGTTGGCATCGGGGGTTGGATGAATGGTTTGTTTAAGTCTCCCATTTCTATATATACTTGACATGTTTTTCCCTTTACTCACCAAAGCATTCTCTCTTCTCCAACCTTCTCTTATCTGGGTTGTATGCCTTAGTTTGTAAATCAATTCCATTTGGCTCGCTTAACAATTTTGCAATGGCAAGGAACAAGGGAAATCCCCAAGTCCTTATTGTGAAGCACATAATCAGAGCCCTCTGTAGGCTTGCCAATTCCATTAAGGCTGATGGCTATGCTCTTTCTTCAAAGAGAATAAGGAATTTCAGCTCAAGAGATGAGTAGAATAGATCGTGTGGTGGCCTCCCTGCTGATGTCCCAAAGGGACACTGTGCAGTGTATGTTGGTAGTGAAAGATGCAGATCATATATCATTCCCACTAAGTATTTGAATCATTCTCTCTTCAGGGAATTGCTAGATAAGGTCGAGGAAGAATATGGGTTTGATCACCAGATGGGACTTACAATTCCTTGTGAGGAGATTGCTTTCCAGTACCTGACGTCCATGACAGGGAAAAGGGTGTGGCACTAAGAGAGGTGAAAGTGGATGAACTCAATGTTTTCCCTCCCTCACGAGAAATAGGCCTCATTGTTTTCAGGTCTGCGGAGCACTAGTTCAGCCAATGTTGCTTGCATTTTATGATTCATCATCCTCGCAAGAGGTGGTTGAAGCAAAAGCAGGGGCTTGACAGGGAACAGGCCAGCCTGCGTACATTTTTGGGCTGATTCCTAGTTGAGACCACCAGAAAAGACATTGTTGTACATAATCAGAAGTCATTATAATGTATGTTTTTTAACAAGATTAAAAATCTAAGAACTCGTCAATGGATTTCTTTTTTTTCTTTGGCTCTTATCAACTTTACTCATTTACTCAGGTTGTTTCTCTCTTTTGACATTTTAAAATATTTAATGATGTAATATGGCTTAAATATGCACATTAAACTATAAATATTCAATTTATTCAGGTCTTGTGATAGTGTTGTGAAGTGTTGTAAAACATTTCTATGCTTTTCTAGACTCTATTTAATATAATTCACCTAAAAATCACCTTTTTATTCATCATCAAGTCCTATTTTGAGGTGTGGTAAAGTCTTGTAACAAAGATTCACACTTTTCTAGGCACATTTCCCTTATTTACACCTTTCTTATGTCTTTTAGGACCCCTTTATACACTTATAGGACATGTTTAAGTGTATTTTTGAATGTAAAACTGACAAACAATATTAAATGCAAATTAAATCCTGATACCCTTTCACAAGCCTAGGGTGGGACCCATTCACCATGGGTGGTGAATGAGTCCTCCTTGGCTGCAAATTCAAAATATTTCAAATTTTCTTTCGGGTTTTATTCAAAAATCACTTGATGTCGGCCTATGATGTTGTATTATCAGGATACTAAGGCACAATAATGTATAAATAAGTGATTTTCTCTCATTATTAACCCCTAACTCATCTCAAATCATTCAAGCATTCATTCATCATTGCATTCAAGCATTTTACATCCTGTTATCAAGCATTTATCAAGTACTTTGGAGCTTCCATTGCTTTATCTTTAGATTTCTCCAACAAGGGTTTGGTAAGCTGATAGTATTTGCATGTTATTCATTTATCATTCACTTTTATTTCATTATTTCATCAAGGTTTTGATTACTAAAGTGGGGTTTGACCAAGGAAAACCCCTATTTGCTAACCCTCAACCATTTTTCCCCACTTGCATGTGTGTTTGTAGACTTGTGTATGCAGATTTAACAAGCTTTCAAGTGATTGAAGATTGATCAACAAGTCAAGTAGGTGTTTCAAGTCAAATCAATCATAATTCAAGCTTGAAGAATGTATTCTATCCATTTTCTATAGATTTGACCTTGACACCCTAACAAGCAAAGATTTCTAGATATGGTGTTCTAGAGTTGTCTCCTTTCTCAAAATTTTGGGAGAGGACTGATTTTCCACCTATGGTGAATGATTCCCACCTTAGGACTGAAAAATCTAAGTTTTGTTAGATTCCAAATCCTGACAGTCAAAAACCCATTCCCAATAGTTTTTCACCAAGAGCGAGACTAATTCGCCACCCTGGGAGAATGATTCCCATTGTTGATTTTCAATAATTTCAGACAACATTTAGAACATTCCAAATTCCTCAAATCTTGCCCATTTTCACTTAGTTTCAATCCTTTACTTTTTTGTTTATGCATTTGTTCATGTTTAGTTCATTGTTTTCATATCACATTATGTTTTCAAACATTGTATATTTCATTCGTAGTTAGTCTCTTGCATAATTTAAAACATTTCATTTAGCTTAGTTGATCTATATTTGAGGGAGCCCTTCAATTTTTTCCTTGGTGTAGTGTGGCCTAAAAGATTCTATCTCTCTCGTTTTAGGTGAAAGATCCTAAAAGTGTAAGAGGGCATAGAACCTTCCTCTCCCATTACACCCCAAAATTGTTGGTTCATTTTGGTGAACCTGCATATTGAACAACATCTCTTTCTGATTTACACTTTCATTTGCATCCTAGGTTTTCTTTGCATCAACATTGCATTAGGGTATGTGCAAGATCGTGATGGGCCAAAAAGTGGCAATATGATGGGTATGGGTAGGGTATGTGGCTAGCGACTTTTTTTTACCCAAAATTGATAAAATGAAAATGGTTTTTAAAGGAGGTTCTCATCTTTCCACCAATATAAATTATACTTTACTTTGAATTTAGTAAATAATTATTATTCATTTTCTATTTGAATTACAACTAAAATCCTAATTGATAGGCTAATTGAAAAACATCTATAGCTTTCAAATGGTATCACCTTTTTTGAATCCAAAATATGCATCCCATTCTATGCTTCACATACTATAGGATTAAAAAATAAAAAAATGAATTTCATGAATTTTTGACCAAGTTAAGGTGGTCAGACATACAGTTTTATATTTTTTAAAATTTGTAATAAAAAAATCATAATTAATTATTTACTTGGAAAAATTACAAAAATATGCATCACATCAGGACATGAGTCCTCTACTTATATTTAAAATCTTATGAAAAAATATTATCATTTTATTGTGGTTAGGGTGGTCAGACAAATACCTACTTCTTATTTCTTCCCTAAAATTTAAGTATTGTTGCATTGAAATTTCAAATTTTCACCAAATATATATATATATTTTTAAAATAAACCTAGTAGTTTAGAAACTACATTTGATTTGTTTAAAATTCTATTCTTACATATTTTTGAAATAATATAGATAACTTATTCAAATTTTTAAGTCAAGTTGCCTAACTCTAATTTTTTTGAATTTTTTGACACTTAAGGGCCTGATTTTTCCATGATGATCTTGCACATACGCATTAACAAAAGTTTTTTTCAGCATCCTAGGGCTTCTTTAATTTTCATTGGTGAAAAATTCATTTAGATTTCATTTTTTCATCCTACATCATTGAAAAAATTAAAAATTTGCATCTATATCCTGCATTAGCATATGAAAAGCATAAAATTCACTTTATATTTTTTGAAAAACACAAAATAAAATCTCATAGTTGGACTCATTTGCCACCTAGGAAGAATCAGTCCTCCTGCACATTTCAGATTTCATTTTCAAGCATTTTCTAGAAATTTCCTGCATTTTTGTTGCCTGTGATTACTTTTGTATTTCAATTTGCTAAATTCCTATTATTTGCATTTTACACTCCTAGATTGCATTGCATTTACATCCATACCATCCTTTGTGGTACTTGTATGAGTGTTGGTGTCCCATTGATAATACTTTGGTGAGACAAAGTTCTAGACTCATGGCTTCATGTGATAGTACTTTCGTTGTGGACCTTGGGATCTCAAGAGCTCCTACTCCTAGTATGGACAATGGTACATTAGGCATGGACAATACCAATTGTATGCCTTCATCCTTCCATCCAATGAATGTTGACACAAAAAAAAAATTCATTCCCCAAGAAAAATCCATTAATATTCATGAGGATTTTTCACATTTACAATAAGATGTGTCACTTGAAAACATATCCACTACTGCTATACCTTCCATAGAAAACCTCTATCATTTGATTGAAAGTGATGAGGGCTTGCAAGTCATGAAAATAATTGTTGAGATATATAATAAACATGCTTCTTCCACATCCCAATCAATAAACATAGTTGTCACTCAAGGCGGACCTCCTATTCCTCCTCCTTCAACTATAGCATCCATACCTACTTACATTGTTCCTCAAGTTACAACAACTATACTGCAAGCTAGTCAGGTTACTCCTCCCTTTAATCTTCCAACTAGCACTTCAAGTACCTTTGTGGCATCTAATCCTCCATCTTCCACCACTTTCACTCCACTTAGTGTGCCTTTCACTTCTCCCATCACTACATTTACTCCATCTCCATTTTCCCTTCCACCTCATACCACTTACACTAATCCACTTATCACAAAAAAATTTCACACTGTATCATCCATGCAATAGAAAATTTCCACCATAAATCAAAACCAAAATGCACCTCTTACTTACTATATCCGTGTTAGTCCATTATCCCTATAAATCCTACAAACCTCGATGCCACAGGGAATTGAGTTACCTAGGTTTGAGAAGTATAATGGTAAAGTAGATCCTTCAAACCATGTCAATTCCTACACAACCCTATGCACTGACTTCATTCTAGATGATAAAATTTTAGCAATATTGTTTCCTAGGACCTTAAAGGATACTACTTTAGAGTGGTTTTTCTCTCTACCCAATCATTCCATTCATTCATTCAATAAACTTGTGGATGCTTTTATTAGTCACTTTCAAGTCCATATGACACCTAAAAAGGCTATGGCTAACCTAATGTGATGTAAAAAAGATACAAATGAAAAGATCACTGATTTCATCTCATGTTATTAGTATTTGTATGCTCAACTTGATATTCAATTTCTTGATTCCCATTTGCAAAAGATGTTTATTGAGAAATTGCAATCCAATATCCAAGACAAATTAACTATGATGAAATTACCTTCCTTCATGCATTTATGCACTACCTTGTGTGAATATCATAACTCAATTACTAGTCATGATTTCAAGTCCACTTCTAATTGAGCTGAGAAATCTAACCAAAACAATTCCCAAAGCTTCCACAAGCAAACTAGAGGCATTTTAAAATTCAACCCTTCACCTCCACAACCAACTCCACCTGTTTATAATCAGGTGGCAACAACCAAAGCATCCATACCTTATACCTACGGGGACCCGAAGAGGAAATTCACCCTTTTTCCCGATACCTTGCACAATACAATGAACCAATTGCTCCAACAAAAAATGATTACATTCCCTACTATTAAACCACTTGATATGTGAAAATTTTTTCCTCCTTCCTTTAAACATAATTCCTATTGCCATTTTCATCATCAAAATGGACATGATACTGAACATTGTAAGCGTCTAAAGCATGTAGTTCAAGACCTCATTGATTTAGGTTGCTTGTCCATTGCAAATGTTAATGATCAAGGTAATGAGTTTGTGGCTCCCCCTAATCAGAATTTATAAATCTTTACCAATCCTATTCCTAAACATGATATATCCTTTGTCAAAGCTAGTGAACCTTCACACACTAATGTGATGAATATTGATACCAACGATGAACAACATGACAGTATTACCAATGTCATAGATGTTAGTCCTATGACTATAATGGTGGGAACGTTAGATGCTATCCCTCATAAGGGCCCAACCACTAAAAATCTTCATATTACTTTTTCTTCTAAAGATATACTTAAGAAAATTCCTGATGGTCCTCTCTACATAGCCGATAGAATCTATGATAAATCTACTAATGGGATATTAATAGATCTTGCTTGTGGTGAGAATGTGATCACAGAAGAATTTTTAGTATTACATGAGCTATATCAAGGTACTTATGATAAAGAAATTGCATGGATTAAAAATAATAATTGTTTTGTGTGCCCTACGATTGGATCGATCGTTCTCCCCTTACAGATAGGACTGAAAACATTGAATGTGAAATTTTATATAATTTCACAATTAGATCAGTTTCATTTGCGACTAGGTCATTCTTGGCTCCACTCAATGAAAGTTGTTCCCTCTATTGTTCATAAGTGTTTGAAGTTTCTAAATGATAATGTGATATACACCGTACATCATAGTGGTTTCAATCCCTTGTCCTCTAAAGGTAACTTTTCATTGGAAGCTTTTTGGCTCGAACCTATGGAACCCATTACTCCTCGTAAGGATTTCTTTTTCATAGCATATCAAAATTTTAAAGCCAAGAAGATAGTTGAATTGTCTCTTCATGGTACATCCCCGTCCAACCTCAATATTCTTATTTTAGATGAGACCATGCTCCAACCTAATTCTGACCATGACCAACCCTTACCCACTCCACCACAACCAAACCCTTCAACTTATTTGTCTAAGAGACGAAGAAATGTTGAAAGTAATCCCATCCTGCCGCCACGCATTAAACAAGTATATAAAGCTAAGGAGAAAGCGATTGATCTGTCCCCTTTTGAAAAAAAGGAGCCTACAGTTGACCAATTTTCTCTTACATCTTAAATACATTCAAAATAGAATTAAAAAAAATCATGGTGCTAGAGAGCATCGTTGTCATCGTCATTTTCTCACTCGACAAATTAAAAATAAAAAAATAAAGAAAACCAACCTCCACCTTTGACATAAATCATTTTTGGTAATCCTCCTGACCCACCACAAGATAGTCCATCACCACCCTCACAACAAACTAAACCCATACAACATCCTTCCTTGGAGATTACTCTTCAACCTCCTATTGTGATTAATTTGGATAAAGATGATGATGAGGAGATTGCTAAAATTGATGAAGAGGTGCATAATAATTTGAATTCCTTATTGTCCTCTTCCATGAGCCTAGATGATAAATATCTTATACCAAGTGCACAACTTGGTGATTCTCCTAGTCTGGCACTTGCAACTCCTCCATTGGATAGTCAACCGCTCTTACAATACGATGATCATAATTGGGAGGGACACAACCTATTAGATGGTTGATTTGTGTGCTCCTTGCTAGCCTTTTTATTTTACATCTTTCTTTATTTTTCTTCTTATGCATGTGTATTGTGTTCCCTTTGTATTATGCATTTGATTTTTTCTCTCTTTGTATACTTCTTCTATCCATACCTCTATTCTTCTATATGTCGTACAACACTTTTCACCTTGTTCACTTTTTCTCTTTTGTTTTGTGTTCTTTGTTTTGGGGATGAAACAAAGCATAGAGACACCCTACGTCTCTTCCATGCTGACCCAAAAGGTCCCTTTTTCTTTTTCTTTTTCTTTTTCCTTTCTTTTTTTTTTTCCTTTTGGGGATGATGCAAAGTATTGAGACTGAAATGTCTCCATGTTGACCCAATTTTTTTTCTTTTTACCCTTCATTTTTCACTTTTTCTTTCACTTTTTTTTGGGTTTTCCTTTTGGGGATGATGTAAAGCATTGAGACCACACTGTCTCTTCCATGTTGACCCAAAATGGACTTTCTTTTTCTTTTCTTTTTCTCTCTCTATGTGCCATTCTTCTTGTTCTATGTACTTTGGGGAATGATGATAGTTTCAAGCTCTTTCATAAAAATATTGCAGCAATGAGCATACTGAACCCAAATCCATAGATCCCTCTCATGTTTGGTGTTTCTTCTTTTGGGGCAACCCCTCTTTACTTTCTATTTATTTCTTTTACATGATGTAGCCTATTCGAGAACATATGACTTGGCATAGGGGCTTTTTGACTTGGCTTTCATGTCTTCTTTTTGTCAGCATTTCTCCCTTTGCTACTTTAAGGTAATTTCTCATAGAACAGTGTGTAGCAATTCCTTTAAAGTGGGGGCATACATTGGTACTATTCATTTTCTTTTTCTTGCTTTTTAGCGGAGCTTTGTTATTTCATTCGATAAATTTATTACTTTGTAGATGACATTGGGGGTGATGTCCTTCATAAGTGTGATTTATCTTAGCATACTACATTCCTCTTAGTGGCCTGATGTGACACACTACATCCCCTAAGATGGGAATCTATTATTCTTTGATTAATCCTCTCTTGGAGACATTATACACAATGTTTCCTAAGTGATATACCTTGCATGCTCTTAACAAGACTCCTTTGAAAATTTTACTTTTTCCTTTTTTGCACTTGTTACATGTTTTTCTTTTTACCACCTTGCATAATGCAGCTTGCATGCCTATGGTACTATCCTATCCAACCTTTTTCTTTTTGGTTCCTTATTAAAGTTACTATCAAGAGGCATAACTTTGGTATGGTTGAGTGGGAAGCCCACTCAGTGGCATGACTTTTCCCCATAGCCACCTTTGTGTTTGTGAGTGCATACCAACGAGTTTATGTTACTCCCTTTTGGAATTTCTCACCCCATAGACAACCAAAAGTTCAGTGGCCCTAGAGTGAGTATGCATCTTTCTTTTTCTGACAAATAGCATAGATCTGATCTATAACTAGCTAGATAAACGATCAAAGCTTGATCCAACCTCTTTCCCTTTTCTTTCTCTTCTCCATGTGCATTCCTTTGTTCTTATGTTTAGTTAGCCATGGGATCTTCATCCTGGGGGCTTGGTCATCCTTCTTGATCATTGTCATTCCATCTTGCTAATCATAAGTGCATTTAGATTTCTTTCTCAACATTCATGGTTACTTTAGTGTGAGTCTAAAGCAAGTTCTTCCTCTCACTAAAGTGGGGGCTAAATGTTCCATAGAAAAATGGCTCACTAACATTTTCATGGTAATTTAGGTCCCGCTTTCTTAGTATTTGATCTATTTTTCTTGATTTAATGATGTAATATGACTTAAATATGGACATTAAACTATAAATATTCAATTTATTGACTTCTTGTGATAGTGTTGTGAAGTGTTGTAAAACATTTCTATGCTTTTTCTAGACTCTATTTAATATAATTCACCTAAAAACCACCTTTTTATTCATCAACAAGTCCTATTTTGAGGTGTTGTAAAGTCTTGTAACAAAGATTCACACTTTTCTAGGCACATTTCCTTTATTTACACTTTTCTTATGTCCTTTAGGACCTCTTTATACACTTATAAGACATGTTTAAGTGTATTTTTGAATGTAAACCCAACAAACAATATTAAATGCAAATTGAATCTTGACACCCTTTCACAAGCCTAGGGTGGGACCCATTTACCATGGGTGGCGAATGAGTCCCCCTTGGCTACAAATTCAAAATATTTCAAATTTTCTTTCAGATTTTATTCAAAAATCACTTGATGTCAGCCTGTGATGTATTATCAGGATACTAAGGCACAAGAATGTATAAATAAGTGATTTTCTCTCATTATTAACCCCCAACTCATCTCAAATCATTCAATCATTCATTCATCATTGCATTCAAGTATTTTACATCCTTTTATCAAACATTTATCAAGTACTTTGGAGCTTCCATTGCTTTATCTTTAGATTTCTCCAACAAGGGTTTGGTAAGTTGATAATATTTTCATGTTATTCATTTATCATTCACTTTGATTTCATTATTTCATCAAGGGTTTGATTAATAAAGTGGGATTTGACCAAGGAAAACCCCTATTTGCTATCCCTCAACCATTTTTCCCCACTTTCATGTGTGTTTACAGATTTAACAAGCATTTAGGTGATTGAAGATTGATCAACAAGTCAACTAGGCGTTTCAAGTTAGATCAATCATATTTCAAGCTTGAAGAATGCATTATGTCTATTTTCTATAGATTTGACCTCAATAGCTCGACAAGTAGACATTTCCAAATCTGGTGTTGTAGAGTTGTCTCTTGATTTCTTAGAATTTTGGGAAAGGACTAATTCATCACCTATGGAAAATGAGTCCCACCTTAGGACTGAAAAATCTAAGTTTTGTTAGATTCTAGATCCCAACAGTCAGAAACTTGTTCTTGACAGTTAGAGAGGGAAGGAGAGGTAGATAGAGGAGAGATAAAGAGAAGTAGAGAGGGAATGAGGGAGGGAGGGAGAGGTAGGGAGGGAGAGAAAGGTGAGATAGAGAGGTGTAGAGAGAGAGTGGTAAGGTTTGATGGATGCAAAGGTAGGTAGAGAGAGGGATTGAGAGATAGAGAGTAGATATGGAAGAAGAGAGGGAGAGAGAAGTATGGAGGGAGAGAGAGGGAGGTGAGATAGAGGTGAGGTAGAGAGAATAGAGAGAGTGGTAGGGAGTGATGGAGGGAAGGTAGAGAGAGGAGAGAGAGGAGAGAGAGAGAGAGAGAGGAAGGGAGGAAGGGAGGGAGGAGGGAAAGAGAGTTCTTGAGATCAAGGGAGAGAGATTGAAAAGGGAGAAACTTGACCTTCTGAACTAAAATTTGACAAAGTCTAAAATTTGTGAGATCTTCCAAAACTAGAATTTGCATGATAACTCCTAGAAATGCAAAACCACTCTCAAACATCTTGAAACTATATACATGAAATATAACTTAAAGTATAAGAAAGTAAACGTCCATATGTAAATGTCAATTTATACTTAAATGTTTATTTCATGTATATAGTTTCCTTCAAAGATGATGAGAAGAAATTAAAAAAAAAAGAAGAAAAATAAATTTGATGTAGATCAAAACAGGAGTGCATTATAACACGCTCACATTTTGTCAATGCATTCGCAAAACACAAAAGCAACGTCAAAACTAAGATATAATGAGAGTGTGTTATAACTTGCACACATTGTATCTTGCTTTAGGAATCCCCAAGCCTTGGGATTGGCATTTTCCTTGGAATACCAACCCAAAAGCTTGGAGGGAATTCCCAACAACTAGAGACGTCTTTTTGCAAATTCTACAATATTTCACATAATCAAGTTTGTGCTCACCATCAAGATTGCACGTGGCTCAATGTCGAACAAATCAAACACTTGGATGATGTTAGGTTCTCTCTTAGCTATCCAATGATGTAAATTTTTTCACTTTCTGACAATGTTAATACTTTCATCCATAATTTCTTTTGTTTGTCTCTATTTTTTGGTAAAAATCAATGTTTGGTGTTTTTTTTGTTATAAATTAACCATTCATCAAAATTTCAAATAAATTACATTTTTAGAAACTAGACTCCATTCTACAAATTAAAAAAAAATCAATTAGTTCCCAAAATTTGCAGGGTTAGCATGGCCAAAATTCTATTTTTTAGGAAGTATCCACTTAGAAAATTAGTAAAAAACAAATATTCATTAAAAAATTATCAGAAAAATCATGCATCAACTACATACTGTTAAATAACTTCTCACCATAGTGATTTTAAAAATACTAATTTTTTTTTTCACTGTGCTAGGGATGTATAAGAGTTGCAATGTTATGTTTTTTTGACAAAAACAACGCCAATTTGTGTACGCCCCTCTTTTGAACCCCTTAATCTCAACCATTTTCAAAATAAATTAGTAGTTTAGAAAGTAGACTTGGAGCACTTTGATCCTTGTTTTTGTTCTATTTCAAAAAATTTAGTGTAACTATCCTCAATTTCATGTCCAAGGTCTATATTTCCTTATTTCAAAAAATAAAATAAAAAATTAGCCACTTAAGCTGCCTTTTTGGGAACCATCTTTGTGCACTTGCTCTTAACTACATGCACATTAATTCACATGAGCAAGTAATCACTGTATGTTTCATTTTTCTTGTTGAGATAATCTATATATACATTAATAAAAATTATAACACCAACATATTTCAACTCACACACACACACACACACATATATATATATATATATTTCATCATGGGTATTGAAAAAAGAGATTAACACATTCAAATTTGATCCTAATCTAAGAAATGAATGCTTATTTCATTTTGATCATATTTTAAAGAATATTATTGTTAATAATATTAACTTTTATAACTCCATTCTTAAAAGAAAAGATCAATTCACCATATTCTCTATAAATCACCTGAAGTATACTTGATATGCATTGGATACTTTTTGTGATTATTAGTTGAGATGGATCAACTTTATTACAATGTTGTATATTTTTTTGATATTGTTTTGGTTTTTTTCTATTTTTTCTTATGTTTTTAAGTACTCATGTTTATCTTTTATAAGGTGTCAAACCACTTTCAATGTGTCTATTTATGTCCATGCATTTTTAATATAAAGTAAGATAAATTAATTATTGCATTTGAAAACAATTCAATTTTTGGAATAATAAAAAAAATTATTGTAATGAAGTTTTAATCAAACTAGGTAAGATTAAAATAATATGTATTATCTTTTTTATTTATTTTATTTTCAAATTATTTATACACTACTTCTATTTGAAAAACACACTTCTAGTTTAAAACATCATTGACCATCCAATTGATTGCAACTTTAAATAACAATTTTTTCTAAAAATGCCCCTTATCCAAGCTCACTGTTAATAGATTTCTCTGCAATTTCTCTTGATTCATTGAGGATCAGGGGGAAATTATCATCTAGGAACAATTCTCAGTGAATGAATGGCGACCTTCCAATATTTAAATGAGTTTATGGCTTCTCTACTCCCATGCACCAGGAATAATTTATAAGCCCGTTGAAGCTGATTATTGGAAAACATCTTGACACTGTAATCATGAACGGTTTCCAAAAGCCCAGCTAGAATCTACCATTGGTGTTTTCTCGTTTCCAATTGTGAATTTACATCCTCAACATAAAATGAGGAATCATAGTTTTTGATTAGCCAGCATGGAGTCTTTTAACTATTCCACTTACGATTTGTTGGACTCTTCGCAATAATGCTTTCAACTATTCTAGAAATGGAGGGTACAATCCACCAGTTTGTCATTAAATATAGTTGTAGGATATCACAAGAAGTCTTCCGAAGGGCATGATAAATCAGAATCATGTGACTACATTGTATCAACTAAAATGTCCCACTTTTTTATTTAATATGATTGTTTTTGTAGAAAATGATGAGAATGCATTCACTCCTTCCAACATCTTCAATGCAAGAGCGGTGACATGCTACCTTTGGTCTTCATAGGGATAACACGCTTTCTAGCTTATAAGATGATTTTTTTTTTAAAAATATTAGTTCAAATATGATATATACAAATCATATTATTCATAAGATTATGTTAAGATAAAGATGACGATATCAGTTATTGAAGAATTTATTTCAAGTTATGTGGGATTATGGGCTGACAGAAGATTCATTTAAATTATATAGAATATTTGATTAGAAGAAATAGATTATATTTTTTCTAACTTGATTCTTATATTTACCAAATGTTGTAATTTAGAAGGCTATCGGTGGATATATCTCCGTAGGGTGGAGAATATACATGAACACGATGTCATGTGCTGTCTTTTTCAATCGACTCCTGCATTAATATAGATAGGCATTCACCGAAAAGGAAATGTTAATTGGTCTGCAACTGAACCCACACCTGCGACACACACACATGCTTTGCTTCCTTGATTTGATGTCAGAACGACTAAGATGGCCACCATAGAAAGCATCTGTCTACAAAAAGCTACGACGACACTCGGTACCACTTTTATTGTTCCAACAAGAGCTTCAAAATTTTAATCATATCATGTTCACTTTTAGTTGGCATCGGGGGTTGGATGAATGGTTTGTTTAAGTCTCCCATTTCTATATATACTTGACATGTTTTTCCCTTTACTCACCAAAGCATTCTCTCTTCTCCAACCTTCTCTTATCTGGGTTGTATGCCTTAGTTTGTAAATCAATTCCATTTGGCTCGCTTAACAATTTTGCAATGGCAAGGAACAAGGGAAATCCCCAAGTCCTTATTGTGAAGCACATAATCAGAGCCCTCTGTAGGCTTGCCAATTCCATTAAGGCTGATGGCTATGCTCTTTCTTCAAAGAGAATAAGGAATTTCAGCTCAAGAGATGAGTAGAATAGATCGTGTGGTGGCCTCCCTGCTGATGTCCCAAAGGGACACTGTGCAGTGTATGTTGGTAGTGAAAGATGCAGATCATATATCATTCCCACTAAGTATTTGAATCATTCTCTCTTCAGGGAATTGCTAGATAAGGTCGAGGAAGAATATGGGTTTGATCACCAGATGGGACTTACAATTCCTTGTGAGGAGATTGCTTTCCAGTACCTGACGTCCATGACAGGGAAAAGGGTGTGGCACTAAGAGAGGTGAAAGTGGATGAACTCAATGTTTTCCCTCCCTCACGAGAAATAGGCCTCATTGTTTTCAGGTCTGCGGAGCACTAGTTCAGCCAATGTTGCTTGCATTTTATGATTCATCATCCTCGCAAGAGGTGGTTGAAGCAAAAGCAGGGGCTTGACAGGGAACAGGCCAGCCTGCGTACATTTTTGGGCTGATTCCTAGTTGAGACCACCAGAAAAGACATTGTTGTACATAATCAGAAGTCATTATAATGTATGTTTTTTAACAAGATTAAAAATCTAAGAACTCGTCAATGGATTTCTTTTTTTTCTTTGGCACTCTGCTCTATAAATTTTTGTTCATCTCTCTCTCTAGATGTAATGGCCTTAACAATTCTGCCAGTTTGAGTTTCTTGTTTGGTGGATCTTAGTTGACCGAATTTTGTTTTTATGTTTTTATCAACTTATTATTACAAAGAATCATTTAATGAGGCCGTTGCTCTAATTGGGCATTTTAGAACATTGGTTCTGTATTAAATATTAAATATAATTTTACATTTAATTTATGTTTAAAACTGATGAATAGCTGTCTTATTTTTATTGGCATTTTTTCTTTATAATATTAAAAATTATTGGATGTATAAGAATAATTAAATATTAGATGAATTTATATTTAATACATTTCATACTTTATAATTCTAGAAGTTAAGATTTAGGTGCAATTCTATTCTATTAAGTATTTATGTTAAAAATGTATGTTGTATGAAAGAATTTCATTCAAAATATAACATTACTGCAATTCATAAGATGAATTATCTAAAATTAAAGGATTGCATAATTTCTAATGTAAGATTAAAAAAATATTTTTAAGAATCAAAATTGAGAAAATGACAATTGAAGTTTTATAAATAAATGTTTCCAAAATTCACATGATAATATTTCAACAAAGATATGATATTTGATAATAATTTTGTTTTCTATCTACACCTAACCTTATCCTAGAAACTATTCACTAAATAATAGAGATTAAATCGCATACATCAAAATTATAATCCAAAAAATAGTTTGTAATGATTAGAGTCAAACAACCTAAAATAAATGGGCTCTCACACTATGTGAGAAAATTGCATTGGAAAAGATTATCCTTTATTCTAAGGAGATTCTATAATTTGAAAGGTTATAGAAAAGATAATTTAAATAAAGAAATCAATAGGTACTTTATTTTTAAAATATTTCATATTTTTTAATATTATTAAAAGCACAAATATTTGCAAGGATGATATTAAAAAAATCATATCAAATAAAATCTAAATTACTATGATTATAGGGTCAAATATCCATTGTAATATATAAGATGTTAGATTATGAGAAGACTAAAGCAATCACATTTTCATACCTATAGATCTATGAGTTACAAAATATTTATTGAAGGAGCTCAATTATGGCTTCTAATGGATGGGAAGAGACCACCATTTATTTGTAGAGACTGTACTATGTAAATTTTCTATATAAAATATAACTAAGAAAAACCATCATGTTTCTCTAAGAGATTCTACCATCTACTGTTCTTATGAAAATATAATTAAGAAGAGATCAACATCTATCTCTAGGAGATTCTATCCTCTAATGTTGTCCTAAAATTTATATAAATAGAAATTAGACATATAGGTTCAATACAAAAATTACAATTTTTTGTACAACCAACACTAATTTAATTGGCTACGATCTTACAACTAAATTGGAAATGCCAACTTCAAAGCTTGTCATCCATAGTTTTGAAAACAACTCTATGCCACAGCTCATACACTCACACTAAAATGTAGTAATCTCTAAATTTCAGGGTTATCCCTAGACCCTAACCAAAACCTTGAGAGTTCAATCATAATTTCCCCACCTATATATCCCTTTTTGGAATCAAAGGATACCTAGTACATACACTAAAGATAGAGAGAATTCATTCTCCTTTAATATGAAATATTTGATCTCACATTTAATTAATAATTATTCATTAATATTACATTTTCAATTTCAGCTACAATAGAATGTTAAGAAATTCATTCTAATAAAGTCTTGGTTTCGTACCAATAAGAAAGCATACAGAAAGCTACATAAGAACCATATAATTTTCTAACATTACATACATTCTCATGGTGATTAATCAAGAATATATCATCTAGACACACATCAGGAATAGCTCTATCTTATATCACATGTGCATAGGTAATTATGTTTTACACATCTCATAGAAAACCTAGGGGTTAGGTCAAGCATACATTGCCTATACATGAGGTGGCTAGCTCATATACATGTCACAAGTATATGTGCATTAAGTGGCTTAGTTATACATCACATATAATGTTACTAGATCATACACATATTACACATACACATGATGAATAACTTGAGAATAGGTTGAATATACAGAATGTCTATAGGCATAATTCACATGTACATAATGAGAATAATTCATACTTATATCACATATTATGTCACCAAAAAGTGTATACTTTGCTTGATATGGGAAAAATTGATGACAAATTGGACTTAATGAGGCCTTGATTCAATTTTGTGAAGTGTTTAACACATCCACATTAAGTCTTGGCCCCTTGCAAATTGAATAAAATGCATTTATTGTTGTCTTGTAAAGGTGTTGTAAGGTGTTGTAACACATCTTCACACTTTTCTAAGACCATAATATCATAATTCACCTAAATAACCTTATCAATACCTATTTCAAAGTGTTGTAAAGTCTTGTAACAAACTTTCACACTTTCCTAGGCTTGTCGTCAATATTTACACCTTTATGATGCTTTAAATGGCCCCTTTATACACTAACAGGTCTTACTTAAGTGTCTTGTTGAAGAAGAACCCTATAAAAATTATTTCAATTGTCACGATTCTTGACATCCACTTAAAAATTCCCAAGTGGACTAAGTTTCCATTGGTTGTGACTTAGTCCCATTTGGCTCAAAAATTAAAATAAATTTAAATTTCTTTTGGGTTTTTATTCCTTAAGACCTAAGGTTGGCATGTGATGAGGTATTTTTGGGAATTAGGGCATAATTGTGTATAAATATAGGGTTTTCCCTTTCATTTTACCTAATTCATTCACTCCTCTTTCTCTCATCATTCATCTTCATCATTCTTCTCAAGCAAGCTAGGACATTAAAATAGCTCTCTAGGGCATTCAAAAGTTGAATCAACATCCATTGTTGTAGAAATTCAAGATCAATCATCATGGCAAGGTATTAACTCCATTTTTTCATGCTTCATCACATTATTTCTTCATTTTGGTTTAATTACCCAAAAAGGGGTTTGACCAAGGAAAACCCCCATGCCCTAACATTCACCATTTCTTTCTCCTTCATTGTATGTTTGTAGATTTTAGGCACTTTGAAGGTTTGAAAATCATTTTGAGAATAGTTTGAAGACTTGTTGAAGACTTCTCCTTGTTGACCAAGCCAAAATATCAACAAAAAGTCACTTTCAGGCTTGAAAATCAGAGTTTCAGAAGCAAACACCTGTAGAGAACCGAAGTGCAGACCTGAAGCTACAAGATTTTGTCTTGAGAATCCCAAAATCTGCAGGTGGACTAAGTTGCCACCAGTGGTGGATTAGTCTCACTGCCAGGCCTGTAAAGTGGTTTTTGTAGTTTTGGATACCCATTTGGTAGATTCTTGTTCTGACAAGTTTTTTTCCAAAACTGGGACTAAGTCACCCAGCCTAGCATAAGTGTCCTAGTCAGCATTTTTAGTCAAAATTTTAAAGTTCTAGAATCTCTCCACGCCATATTTCAGATTCCAGGTGCACCTATCCAATTTTGTTCAATTATTTCATCATTTACTTGCATTTTTAGGTGTTTTTCCATATCACAGTGTGTTTTCCAACACTTCATATTTCTTAGATTTAGCATCAATAAGCCATCTTTCTTTCAATTTATTGCACTTTGACATCATATTCCATTCCTCTTGACATTAATCTTGAATGTAGACATTGCCCAATTTGGCTAATCTCTCTCCTTTTTGGTGAAAAACCTTAGAAGTGTTAGAGAGCATTAAGGTGTCAAAATCTTTGTCCACTTCATATTCCATCCCTCTTGACATTAATCTTGAATGTAGAAATTTCCCATTTTGGCTCACCTCTCTCATTTTGGTGAAAAACCCTAGAAGTGTTAGAGAGCATTAAGGTTCCAAAATCTTTGTCCACACATATATGCATAATATGTTAACTGATGCATGCATCACATATAGATAATGTGACAAGCACATAAAAATTTGATTATGTTAACAAGCTCACATGTATACAAAGTGACTACATAGAAAAAATGAAGTAGTTGTAACCTTATAGAAAGAATCCTTTCCTTCTTCTAGTTCATTAACACATAATCTTATAAGTATATCTTAGCCAAGAAGAGGAATGGAAATGCATCACATACTACATTGTGGGTCCCATCCTTTTTTTCAATCCATCACTACACATGATTACCAACAAGCATTCCATACTACTTGTCATCACTAGAAAGGGCATGAGTATAAGAATATGTACAACTCCTCACACCATTTTACACATGTACACAATATTTGACTCACACATACATAATGAACAAGCAGCAAGGAAAAACTGCAAATTTGTGTCACACTTTCAACCAAGCACAAGTGAATTTAAATATTTCTAACTAAAAATCAATTCTTGTCAAACATTTTATCTCATTAGATTCATTCTAGATAAGTTAGATATATCCACAACTTTTCAAACTAAAATCATTGACTAAATGCATATGTAGCACCACTTTGAGGCCAATTTCCTAAAAAAAAAATTATTTGAAAAACTTGATGTTTCAACAAATCTTGCTACTGTAAATATATATTAAAAAGACCTTTTTGTAGATCCATAAATGTATTTTTCAAAAATATATAATTTGTATTTAATTTATTTCTTCTTAGCCAAAGTAGTTTATCAACACCAAAATATTAGGTTAATTATCATGTTAAGAAAAATATTAAAAATTATTTTTAAAAAATTGAAAAAAAATATAATGCACTAGATAAAATATTTTATATCTAGATGGTATAATTTTTTTCTATTTTAGATAAATAGTTAATATGAAAGTTAACATCAAATGGAAACAATTGTGTTTTAATACAAACACATTTAAATATTTATATAAAAAAAATATTTATCAAAATTGAAAAAAATAAATACATACACTAAATTTTCAAGTTATAAATACACAAAAAAAATTGAAGAAAAAAAATTACTATATAAAGAGTGACATCTCTTGTAACTTAATTTTTTAGTATTTTGTTAGCAACTAAATTATATAGTGTCAATTTATAAAAAAATATATTTAAATGATATTTTAATTTTTTTTAAAATATAAACATAAAATATACTAGAAAATACACATTTTATTAGTTCACATAATTTTAAAATTAAAACATATATGCCACTTTTTAGCGATTTAATTCTAAAAATTGGATCGATGTTGGTTGTTTCCTCTACAAAATTGTGACACAACTTTGTACTTTTACCCAACAATAGGAAGTGGTACAACACTATTGCATGCATATTCCCATTGCCTATTTTACTAACAACTTTCCCTTTAAGTGCATCCCATTTAAAAAAGAAATTTTGATGCATTCTATACTACACTATGGGTCTCATCCTTTTCATTTGTCTTTTAAAACTATTATGAAGATGGAAAAGCATCACATACTAATTTGTGATCATCAATAGATAAGGTGTAAGAATAAAAACATAACATAGAAGGCCATTAATATGTTTTCATATCACATTGAACCTTTCAAGTTAATTAATGATAACATCTATCACCTCCATTCCATTGAGAAAAGTAGTCCAACTTGGTATGGGATAACTCCTAGTATCTATCAACTACATGGTAATGGTGAGATCTAACTAAGTCATATATCATACCTTGTGTAGATCATTGCACTCGTCACCTTAATTCTACTATAAATAGCTAGCTAGACCCTAAGATATGATAGTTAGAACCTAACATCATCATCTCAATGATATTGGTTACAACCAACTAAATAATACCTATATCATGGATAGTCATGGGAATCCTTTTGACGAGGGAGCAAACCCGAGACACAAAATAATACTCACAGAATAATATTTTATTAAAAAATGTTGAACTCTTACATGCAGAGGATCTCAAATCCTCGAGCTCTGAGATACATGCAACTACAGACTTACAGAAATTACCCAGATTCCCCTTTCATAGCATGCAAACTTCTTTCCCCAAAAAGTTACTCAAAAATCAGAAACTAGCCCATAAATAGCCCCTTTTCCATTTGGAACAAAAAACAACATTCAAGATATGAGTTTTGGTGGTTTGGCGCCAAATTTACAATTTGAAATTCAAGTTTAAATTCACAGTCGACAATTAGCACATTTCTAAAATATGCACCAACTTCCGGCAGCCATAACTTTTAATTCGACCATTGGATCTTCAATGATAATACCTTTTTAGAAAGCTCTTAAAAAGATGATTTTCTATAAAGTAGGCCTTTGGAAGACTACTTTGGTGTTTCCGCAAATTTTTAGGCCCATCTGGGATCGTTTAGTGCCTCAAACTGAGCTTGGAAGGTTTTTCAGGGCAAAAAGCAGAAACTAGAACTTGAATAACTTTCAAATCATGAATGATCTTGACCTGATTCTTTCACCAGACTGTGTATTTTTCCATCCTGAACCTTCTCATAAATTTTTGTCTTCCCATGACTTCAAATTGAAATCTGCAAAAAAATAACAGTTGAGCAGAAAAAGCAGAAAAGTAGTTCTAAAAGTTGGAAACTCTTATTCGACGAAAAGGGTATCTAGAAATGCAAAAACATCTACAAAAAGCAAACAACAGGAACATAAATGGAAAAACATCTTTTTGGGTGATGCAAGATTGCCCTCACACCATTGGATGCTCCTGCATCACCTTCACTTCCAAACATCTCAGTAGGTTACCCAGACTCCTTTTAACAACCTCTGTCTACCCATCTATTTGTAGATGGTGTGCAGAACTGAACTTCAACTCTGTCTTCAGCTTCTTCCACAAGGTCCTCCAAAAGTACCCCACAAATTTGGTGTCACGATCTGAAACAATACTCTTTGGCAGACCATGAAGCCTCACCACCTCTTTGAAGAACAAGTTAGCAATGTGGACTGCATCATGGGTCTTCTAACATGGAATGAAATGTGCCATCTTCAAAAACCTATCAACCACCACAAAGACTGAATCATTCCCTCGTTGCATCCTTGGTAAACAAAGAACAAATTCCATACTTATATCCTCCCATGGCCTCTCTGGTACAGGTAAGGGCTGATATAAGCCTGTATTCTGGCTCACTCCTTTAGCCATCTGACATACCCTGCAACTCTGCACAAACTTCTTCACATCCTGTGACAACTGAGGCCAATAATAATGCTCACTGATAATGGCAATGGTCTTATCCCAACCAAAATTTCCTACCATTCTTCCACTATGCTTCTCCTTTATCAGGTTCTCTCTCATGGAACTCCTCGGGATACACAATTGACTTCCTTTAAATAACATGCCATCCTGAATTATGAAATCCAGCCACCTTGTCATGTCCACTGTAACAGGTTCCTTGCAAGCTTTCCAAGCTTCTGCAAAATCAGAATCTTTTGCGTATAGTGTCTTAAGTTCATTGAACCCAACCACTTCAATCTGCATCTTTGTCATCAATGTATGCCTTCTACTTAAGGCATCTGCAACCCTATTTAACTTTCCACTCCTATGTTTCTAAACAAAGGTATAATTCTGCAAAAAATCTACCCATTTCATATGCCTCTGATTTAATTTTCCTTGACTATTTAGGTACTGCAAGGCCTGATGATCAGTATATAGAACAAATTCCTTCAGCAACAAATAATGTCTCCATTTCTTTAATGCTTGAACTATTGCATAAAATTCTGATCATATACAGAATACTTTCTCTTGGCATCATTTAAATTTTCATTGAAATAGGCAATGGGCTTACCTTTTCGCTCAACACCGCTCCAATGGTACAACCACCGCATCACAATCCACCTAACACCTGCTGGAAAATTTTTCGAGGGCTACCAAACCATGGAAAGATCTCACCTCAAGTAGGTAGTTCTTGGGGTAGGCCATTCCGTATCAGCTCTCTCACCTTCTCCTCGGGTCCATCTTGAGACCTTCACGAGACAACAAAACCCCAAGTACACTAACTCTTCACAAAACTGCACTTCTTCAGCGACCAACAATTTATTTCTTAACTTCAAGGCCTCAGAATATGCATCGATGCTCATCCAACGCCTTACTAAAAATTAAAATATCATCTTAAATACACAATAACAAAACTTCCCAAAAATTCTTTTAGTACCTTTTTCATGAGCCGCATGAATGTGTTCGGTGCATTGGTTAGCCCGAAAGGAATGACTAACCACTCGTACAGGCCCTCTTTGGTTTTGAAGGTAGTCTTCCATTCATCTCCCTCTCGAATCCAGATCTGGTGATATCCACTCTTCAGATCAATCTTTGTGAAGTATTGAGCTCCACCCAAATAGTCCATCAGGTCATCCATCCTGGCAAGGGAAATCTATACTCGATTGTTATCTTGTTTATGGCCCGGGAATCTGCACACATCCTCCACTCCCCATCCTCCTTTGGTGCTAGTACTGCAGGTACTACACATGGACTCAAACTCTTCCATATCAAACCCTTTCTCAACAACTCTTGAACTTGTTTTTTCAACTCCTCTTTTTCTACTGGAGTCATTCTATGAGCTACCTTGTTTGGAAAACTGGCTCTAGGAATCAAGTTAATCTGATGACTGATCTTCCTTATTGGTGGTAAACCCTCAAGTACATTATCAGAAACAATATCCTGAAACTCATCCAACATCCCAAAAACTTCTTCTGGAACCTTCTCACTATCCTCTTTACTCACTCTAGGAATCAATGCATAACACACACGCTCATGCTTCATACCTTCTAAAAATTTTATTCCATTTACATAACAAATTCTAGCACTACTACATACCTTTTTCTTTGGTCTCCTTCAAGGGTTTCAACTTGTGACGAACCCCATCCTTTGTCAAGGAATAAGTGTTTGCATGGCCATCATGTATAGCTCGTCTATTGAACTGCCATGGCCTCCCCAACAACATGTGACATGCATCCATGGGGATGATATCACAGAGTACCTCATCATGGTAGCTCCCGATCTTGAACTTTACTAGGCACTGCTCATTGACCAAAAATTTGTGGTCTTTCTGCAACCAGGCAATCCGATATGGATGCGGATGCCTTTCCCTCTTCAGCTTCAACTTTGTGACCATCTCTTCTAACGCTAGATTATCGGTGCTCCCACCATCAATAATGACATCACAACATTTTCCTTGACACTTGCACCTTGTGTGAAATAGATTCTTCCTCTGTTCTGGTTCCTTTTCCTCTGTCACCAGGGCTCTCATAATCACTAGGGCTTCCTCCTCTTTCAGCATCATCTGAATGTTTAGATTGGGCCTCCTCATCTACATGCGCAACCCTTCCACGACCTTTTGGCCTCTTGTTTGCCCTTCCTGGTTGTTGTGGACATTCATAGGCTCGATGCCCTTCTTCACCACACTAGAAGCATGTTCCTTTGAAACCACCTCTTCCAGATCCTTTTCCATATCTCCCTCGTCATCTACCTCTTTGATCACCACTATTTTGATCACAAGGGTGGTAGAAGTTGTGATTCTTTTGGCTTCGACTGGTACCCACATCTTCACTTTTCTTTTCATCATCGTTTCGGCTTCCTGAAGGTCTTCCACTTCCCCTTCCACTTTGACCTCCTCGTCCTTTTTGCTTGCCATCAAATCTTTTGTTCAGCTTCTCTTCCACCTTCAGAGCAAACTGATACACATCCTCAATGGTGGTCATTCTAACTAGGCAACTCCTCTTGAATGTTGGTCGTAACCCATTAAGATATCGGGCTACCTTCTCCTTATTGGCCTTTGTGTGGCCCGTTCTAATAATTATCTTGTAAAACTATTTAGTATATTCTCTCACAGATCTGCTTCCTTGTTTCAACCCTTGCAATTTCTTCAACAGATCTAACTCGTAGTCCACTGGTATGAACTGCTTCTTCAGTTTCTCTACCATGTGATCCCATCTGGTGATATTTCCTTTTCCTCTTCAATTTCTTTCCAACTGGACCTCTTTCTACCAAATATTGGCATGGCCCTTTAGCTTCATTTTTGCAAACTTAACTCGATCTGGGTCCTTTATTTCCTCATACTCAAAATATTCTTCTAGCTCGTTGATCCAGTCGATCAACTCTTCAGGGTTCAAACTTCCGGAATAACTGGGGACTTCTGCTCTAGGTCTTTTCCCGGTCTTCGAAATGGCCCTTATTAGTCACATTTTGTTTTGATCAATTGCTTCTTCTTCCTCTTCTGCATTTGATCCTTCTTCCTCTCCTTCATCCTCACTTTCCTCCCTCAATTTTAACCCTCTTCTCAACTGCTCTTGCAATGCATCAATCTTTCTACCAGTGCATCTCTTCCACCAGAAAATGATAAGAATGCATTCACCCCTTCCAACATCTTCAATGCAAGAGCGGTGACATGCTACCTTTGGTCTTCGTAGGGTTAACATGCTTTCTAGTTTATGGGATGAAAATAAAAATAAATTTTTAGTTCAAATATGATATATAAAACATATATTATTTATAAGATTATGTCAAGATAAAGATGATAATGAGTTATTGAAAGTTATTTGGGATTGTGGATTGACATCAGATTGATATAAATTATATAGAATATTTGATTAGAAGAAATTAATTATATTTTGTTGAACTTGATTCTATTAGTATTTATATTGAAATTGATTCTTATAGACTTTGTCTGTATATCTTTTTACTATTTTTTTTTTATTTAATATATATATATATATATATATATATATATATATATATATATATATATATATAAAAGTAACTAACAATCATAGCAAAAATTTACCATTGTAATTTAGAAGCTCTATCGGTGGATATATCTCCGTAGGGTGGAGAATATACATGAACACGATGTCATGTCCTGTCTTTTTCAATCGACTCCTCCATTAATATAGATAGGCATTTACCGAAAAGGAAACGTTAATTGGTCTGCAACTGAACCCACCTGCGACACACACACATGCTTTGCTTCCTTGATTTGATGTCAGAACGACTAAGATGGCCACCATAGAAAGCATCTGTCTACAAAAAGCTACGACGACACTCGGTACCACTTTTATTGTTTCAACAAGAGCTTCAAAATTCTAATCATATCATGTTGACCTTTAGTTGGCGTCGGTGGTTTGATGAATGTTTAGTTTGAGTCTTCCATCGCTATATATACTTCACATGTTTTTCCCTTTACTCACCAAAGCATTCTCTCTTCTCCAACCTTCTCTTACCTGGGTTGATCGTCTTAGTTTGTAATTCAATTCCATTTGGCTTGCTTAACAATTCTGCAATGGCAAGGAGCAAGGGAAATCCCCAAGTCCTTATTGTGAAGCACATAATCAGAGCCCTCTGTAGGGTTGTCAATTCCATTAAGGCTGATGGGTATGCTCTTTCTTCAAAGAGCAGAAGGAATTTCAGCTCAAGAGATGAGTTCTTGAACAAATCGTGTGGTGGCCTCCCTGCTGATGTCCCAAAGGGACACTGTGCAGTCTATGTTGGTAGCGAAAGATGCAGGTATATCATTCCCGCTAAGTATTTGAATCATTCTGTCTTCAGGGAATTGCTAGATAAGGCGGAGGAAGAGTATGGGTTTGAACACCAGATGGGACTTACAATTCCCTGTGAGGAGGTTGCTTTCCAGTACCTGACGTCCATGATAGGGAAAGGGGTGTAGCATTAAGAGAGGTGAAAGTGGATGAACTCAATGTTTTCCCTCCCTCAAGAGAAATAGGCCTCATTGTTTTCAGGTGTGAGGAGCACCAGTTCAGCCAATGTTGCTTACATTTTATGATTCACCATCCTGGCAAGAGGTGGTTGAAGCAGAAGCAGGGGCTTGACAGGAAACAGACCAGCCTGTGTACATTTTTGGGCTGATGCCCGGTTGTGGCCACCAGAAAGGCACTGTTGTACATAACCAGAAGTCATTATAATGTATATTTTTTTAACAAGATTAAAAATCTAAGAACTCGTCAATGGACTGCATCTTTTTCTTTGGCACTCTGCTCTTTAAGTTTTTGTTCATCTCTCTCCATCTTGAATTTTTTTTTACGCTCTTATCAACTTTACTATTACTAAAAATCATTTACTCAGGTTGTTTCTCTCTTTTGACATTTTACACGAATTATAATAGGAACACGAATTATAATAGGAACATTGGTGCTGTATTAAAATGTTAAACATAATTTTATATATAATTTATGTTTAAAAGTGATAGAATAGGGGAGAGGGGCCTATAGTGGAGCATCCTAATTTTCTGTTTCTCAAAATCTTACATGGAATTTCAAATCAGTCTCAATTTTGTACAGTAGTTAATTTGGCAACTCACCTGCTTAAAAAATTTAATTTTAGGGTCACATCATCAAATATGATGCCACATCAGCATATTTTTTGTTAAGGTATTAAAAAGGGCTTAAAAAAAAAAGTGAGACCGATAGTGGTGCACTAAGTCATGTTTTATTGGTGCGCCGATGTGGCATCACATGATTTGTCAATTTGTGTACTTTATAGATAAAAAGTGTTTTACAATTGGATATTAGGATGCTTCACTATGAGGCCCACTGAGGACTACTTCTATCCCCACTATTGGAGCCCGCTCCACTATGGGCCCCTCTCCCCTAGTTGTCTTTTTATTGGTAAAATATTATTTTTACATTAATGATAGTTAAATGGAAAAGAAAAATTAATAATATTATAAAACATCTCACATTTTATAATTGTAGAAGTTAAGATTTGGCTGCAATCTTATTTTATTGAGTGTTTTGCTTAAAAGTGTAGGTTGTATGAAAGCATATGCAATGCCTAAATAGATTATGTAAAATTAAAAAATTGAACAACTTCAAATATAACATAAAAATGATATTTTTAAGAATCAAATTATGAATGCTTTTAAAATTAAAATTATTAAAAAAATTATGTAGATATTTCAACAAAGACATGATATTTGATAATGATTTTAGTTTTTTGTCTACACTTAACTTTATCTTGGAAACCATTCACTACATAATTGACAAAAAACCATTCAATGATTCCCCATTAGTGAATTTAGGAGTAATTAAAATGTCAGTGGCTGTTACAAATTTTAATGGGCAGTGAGTAGTATAAAAGTGCACTTAAAATTCTGCCACAACAGTAATTAAAGGATGGGGTCGTGGGGGTTGTAAATATTTCAACAAAGACATGATATTTGATAATGATTTTATGTTTTTTGTCTACACTTAACTTTATCTTAGAAACCATTCACTACATAATAGAGATTAAATCACATACATCAAAATTATAATACAAAGAATAGTTTGCAAGGATTACATTCAAAGAACCTAAACTAAATGAGTTTTCATATTATGTGATAGAGAATTGCATTGGAGGAGATCATCCTTTAAGTAATTTATCTTAAAAATATTTTGTATTTTGGAAATTTTATTACAAGCATAAATATTTGCAAGGTTAAAAGAAATATTGTTTATATCAAACAAAACTTAAATTACCTTGATAATATAGTCAAATATCCATTATAACATAAAAGGTGTTTGATTATGAGAAAACTACAACAATCACATTTTCATATTTATAAATTTATGAGTTACAAAACATTTATTAAAGGAGCTCAAATATCATTTATCTCTAAGAGATTCTACCATCTATTTTTCTATAAAAAAAATCTAGTTAAGAAGAAACCACCATGAATCTCTAGGAGATTCCACCATATAAATTTCTCATACAAAATATAATTAAGAAGATACTAGCATCCTCTCTAGGATATTCTATCATCTAAATTTCTTCTACAAAATATAACTAGCAAGTGGACCTATAGGTTCAATGGGCATGCCAATAGCTTGTAATAACAACCCCCTAGTTATTACCATTTTTTATACAACAAACACTAATTTAATTGGACAATTATCTTCTCGCTAAAATGGAAGTGCCAACTTCATAGCTTTTCAACCATAGTCTTGGAGACAACCCTATGCCACAACTCGTACACTCGCACTAGAATGTAGTAATCTCTAAATGACAAGATTATCCCTAGATACTAACCTAAACCTCGAGGGTTTATTCACAATGTAACAACTTATATATTCCTTTTGGTAATTAAAGGCTCCATAGTCCATATGCTAAAGATAGAGAAAATTTATTCTATCCTCTTATATGAATTTTTTTATCTCACTTTTAAATGATAACACTATTCATTAATCTTATATTTTCAATTTAATCTAATTACAATAGAATGATAAGAAATTTACTCCAATCAAATGTTGGTTCTATTCCAACAATAGTATAAGAAACACATAACCACATGGGAAAAATATTATTGTAACATCATATTTTCTCATTGTGATTGCTTAAGAATATATATCATCTACACACAACATGGATAGCTCTCTCTTATGTCACACATACATAGGTGATTATTTATTATACATCTAAACTACGAATTAGCTCAAGCATAAAACATCAATACACAATGTGACTAGCTAATACACATATAATAAGTATGAATTATGAATAACTTAGGTAAACATCACATATACACAATGTGAATAGCTCATGCATACATCACAAGTTAACATGTTAGCCAGTGTAGACATGTTTCACATATATACTATGAGAATATTTCATACTTATATCACATATATATAATATGATAATTTGTCCATGTATAAGATATTCCCAATGTGACCAACTCATTAAAAATTTGAGTAAATTAGCAACCTCGCAAGTATATAAATTAAATATCTAGCAAAAAGAAAGTAGTATCAACATTACAATAATCATCATTTGCTTCTCTTGATTCACTAACACATAAGATCATAAATATATATTAGCCAAGAAGAGGAATGGTAATGATCCCATACTACAGTATGGCTCCTATCATTTTGACCAATCCTTGACTACCTATGATGAAAAAAAGAATTCCATACTACTTATCAACATCACTAGAAAGGTCATTAGTATTTAAGAATATGCACAACATATGGGATTGTTAAATACACAAATAAATAGTGATTGATTCACACATATATAGTTACCAAAAGGAAATAGGAAGTGGATCCAACACTATTGCATGCATCTTCCCACTATGTAGTTTACTAGCATCTACCATTTAAGTGAATCTCATAAAAAAAGGAATATTGGTGCATCTCATACTACATTATAGATCCCATCATTTTTCTTGGTTATCTACACTTGTTTTGATAATGGGAAAGCATCCCATATTAATTATGACCATCATCAAATAAGTTTTAAGAATAATAATATGAAACATAAGGCCATTAATGACATTTAAATTTCATATTGAACCATTTGAGTCAATAGATCCTAACATATATTACCTCCATGAAATTGTAAAAATTCAATCCAACTTTATATGGGGTAGATCTTAGATTTTATCACCTATATAGTAATGGTGAAAGCTAGCAAAGCCCTATAATACCATGTGTAGCTCCTTGCACCAATCAACTTTGTGCTAATATTAATAGTTAGCTAGATCTTGAGATATGATCTTTAGCCCCTAACATAATCACCTACATGATAATGGTAACAACTAGGTAGATCATACTTACATCATATCATGCATACCTCTTGGAATCCTTCACTTTCATTCTATTAGTGAAAGTTGGATAATCCGAAATATATGATGTATAGAACCAAACATTTATCACTTGCATAGTACTAGTAATAGTTGGTCATATGCAATTATATTAATCTAAGTTCTAACATATGAGCTCATCTTATAGTCAAGCATGTACATTATTCAAACATCACAATGGTTTACAATTAATATTCAAGTTTCCTAGACATATGTGACATAAATAGATCCATAAAGATATACGTCATAACTTATAGAACTTAACATTAAATTACCAACACACAAGTAGCACATTAAACTCACATGAGTTAGCATCTACTCAAAAATAAATACCTAAAGAAAGAAAAAAGTATAAAATCAGCAATTCCATTTAGTTCATTCAAATTTTATTCAAATAGACAAAAATGACTTACAATAGCAATATTAAACAATATGATTTTTAGTATGAAACATTTTGTATTACCAATAATTTATCTTAGTATACCATTATCCACCCAATATATATAAAGGTAAAATAACCTACCCTTTTTTTAATACGTAATTTTATTTTCATGTATTTAGTACAAAGGTTGTCATAAGGAACCTTATCCTAGACTTAAAATAGATCTAGGAACATATTAAGAGTAGAGGGTAGAAGCACAAACTTGTGTCACACTTTATAAAGAAAATGGCTAACCAACTATTGTCTCAAAATAGATCTAGGAATACTAGCAACCATTGTCTCTAAACTTGTCACACTACTTGAAGGCAAAGAGTTGTGAAGGGTATGGTCCATACCTAGTGAACTAGTGTGAACACTAATAGTCAAAGAGTTGGATAACCCAAGATCCACAATGATTGTGCTATTGTGGGATGATATGAGTCTCGAACCTCATCTCACTATAGTATTAGCAATAGGAAACCAAGTTGTAAATCCCATGCAAGGGGTAATCAATAAATGCAAGATAAATGCAATCAACACAAGATAAATGCTATTTTCTAATTTTGATTCAAATGAAATTAAGCTAAATACAATGAAAGGAAAGAAACAATAACTCTACAAACTAAAACAAAAATGTAATAACAACCAACTGAAACACAGAAACAAAGTTTTTAATGCAGGAAAATGCAGTTTAAAATATGAAATGGGACTAAATCACCTAGAGGGAACTGAGTCCCAATTAGGGATTTTTAGGGATTTGAATGCTGAATAACAATCACCACAGAATACCCAAAAATTAGTAAAATCCACCTGTACTGGGACTAAATCACCTAGAGGGGCATGAGTCCTAGATTAGGGTTTTGCACAAATTTTAAAAAATTATGATGTCCAATGGTATGTTCTCTAATTTGACTGATGTCTAGACTAAGTGCAATTATAGATTTTAAGTGAATTTCAATGATGCAATAGGTAAAAAAGCAACCTATATGCACTTTCACTAATGCAAGATTTTGAAACCCTAGATGCAAATTAACTAATGAAAAACCTAATGCAAAGTTAATGTAAGCTAGATTTGGGACTATGATGTACTCCAAATAATAAATATGGTGTTCTAAATACAGGTTCACAAAAATGAAAGGTTGAAAATTATCATTCTTAAATATTTGGGAGATAGAACAACTAAATTCCTACACTTCTCATTCAAGGAAACCTTATAGATCTCAATCCAAGGATAGAATGAGGGAAAGAGATCTAAAATAAGGTGTCCTAGGGTGTGATTGAAGGCTAAAAGGGGGTTCACCACCAAGCTAGGGCTTGTAAAGACTAGTAAGATGCAAGACCTAATGATAAAACCTAATGATGTGCAAAACTTAAGTATATGACCTAAAAATGAATGCAAATTAGAACAACAAATTAAGAAAATACAAAGGTGCACTTGGAAACCTATAGAAGCTCAGAACAAAGTATGAGATGATGAAAATGCTAATCTTAATTCTCATCGGGACTCATACACTGGGCTGGGCAATTGAGTCCCAAATTAGGGTTTCTAGGTAGGAATGAAAAATCTAGCAATGACAAGTTTGGAACTCCTGAAATTTGGAAAAATCCTTGTAATAGGACTTGTGGACATGGAAAAAGTATCCCTTTTTGCTTGCCTGATTTTGGAATAATTGGTGACTAATAGAGCAACAAATTCCCAGGAAAACCAATTGCACAGAGACCTTCACAAAATGCAAGAGAGACAAGAGGCCATTTCACCAAATAAGGAGTGAAAATACTGAGAATTAAATTTACATAATGTACTGGCTTATAAATTTGTGAAAAATATAGACGAGTGAAAAAATATCCTACGGGAAAAAACCACCCGAATAACCAATGCATAATTATGCCTAGGAAGTTAAAACTTAAGCCTAAGGTAAATGTAATTTACTCGAACAATGACAAATTGCACATAATGAGGTCTTGATTTAGTGTTACAAGGTGTTTTACACATCCACACTAGGTCTTGGACCCTTGCAAACTGAATAAAATGCATTTATTGATGTCTTGTAAAGGTGTTGTAAAAGACTTTCACACTTCTCTAGACTTAATGGACCTATTCTTCCCCTAATTCAATGTTATAAAATGTATTTAATTTCATTCTCACATTAATCTAGAAGGCTTGTGAATTAAACTTGATTCTAATCTAGTGCTGTAATGTGTCTTACACATTCACATTGGATGTTGTCCCTTTCTAGGTTATGTGGACCTCATTTTAATGTTGTAAACTGTATTTAATCACACTTTCACATTGAATTTTGTGTCCTTATCCCTAATTACCCTTTGCATCATCATTAATAGGCCCCTATGGCCCCATATTGTGCATATCAAGGCATAATTTGACCAAAGACCCAATGAAATCAACATATAGACCTAATTTCTTCACTCCCCGATAATCCAACTGGAAAAAGAGCCCCTCTTGGACCAAGTCACCCATCTAGGTGAATTATTCAGGTGGGACTAAGTCACCCAGCCTGGCGACTTAGTCCTATTTAGGCTATTTTCGAGGTTCACGCGAGAAAAATTGGATTTTAAGTTTATTTTTCCTCCATGTTAGCCCGGGGGATCAAATTAATGAGAAAAATAGGTGGATTTCCTATAAATTCAAGCTTCTAAAACCTAATTCATAACTCATTCATTTTATTCATCATTCATCTTCCACCTTAAGTCAAGTAAGTTAGGGTTTTAGCATTCTAAGTCATAAAGATAGCTTTCAAGGACATTCAAGCGATAATTCTTCATCTTTTGCTATAGAAAATCAAGATCTATCATCATGGAAAGGTACTAATTCCATTATTTCATGCTTCATTACATTATTTCTTCACTTTGGTTTAATTACCTAAAAGGGGTTTCACCAAGGCAAACCCCAATGCCCTGACATCCAACATTTCTTTCTCTTTCCTTGTGTGTTTGCAGATTTAGGTATTTTGAAGGCTTGGAAATCATTAAAGATCAATATGAAAATTTTTAGAAGATATATTCTTGTTGAAAAAGTCTAGATATCAACAAAAATTCATTTACAATGCCGAAAATCAGAGTTTCAGAAGCGAACACCTGTTAGGAACCGAAGTGCAGTTGAGGGTTTTCGTTTCCACTTTTAGATTTTTAGAAATTCAAAAGTGGTATAAGTCGCCAACAGTGGCAACTTAGTCCCACTGAACCTTTTTTTCATAGTTTTCTATAATTCTGGATACCCATTTGGCCAAAATGGGCTCCAAATCAATTTTTCTAGATCTCGGACTAAGTCACCTAGATTGGCACAAGTGTCCCAATTGGCTTCTGCATTAGTTTTATTAGGATTCCAGACCTTCATTCCATCCTTTTTTAGCCTCTAGGTGCACACCTTCAGTTTTATCAATTTCTATTACAGTTTACCTTCATTTCTAGGTGTTTTTGCATATCACAATGTGTTTTCAAACAACTTACATTTCTTAGGTTTTGCATTAATAGTCAACATATTTTATCATTTTATTGCATTTTGACATACTTCATCCATCCTTGCATTGATTTTGAGTGTAGACATTGCCCATTTTGGCCTATCTTTCTCCTTTTAGGTGAAAACCCTAGAAGTGCTAGGAAGCATTCAAGTGCCAAAATATTTGTCAACATTTTGGTGAACCCACATTTACAATACTTGGTTCTTCTAGCACTATAAATCATGAACACCACATTTTCTAATTTTGGATTCCATCATTAACCTAGAATTAGCATGCATTAAGATTGCATTGCATGTTGCATTGTTTAATTTGCATTCTAGGGTTTCAAATTTTGCATTAGTGAAAGTGCATATAGGTTGCATTTTTGCATCTTAAATCATTGAAATTTTTTGAAATAGGTTTGCATTATATAGTACAAAGACCGTCAAAATCAATCAAAAAAATCTAAAATTTCTAAAAATAATCCCTACTTGGACTAATTATTCGCCACCCTGGGCGACTTAGTCCCTTTTCACCCTTGAAACTGCCTTTTACAAAGCTGAAAACCCTATTTTAAAGCTTTTTTTTGCTTCCCTTACCCATTTGTATTAGTTGGTTGAGTTTCTGTAACATGCATTTCATTAGATTTAGCTTAAATTAGCTCATTCCATGCATTGCTTAATTTCAATTTTGCATTCACAACATTTCATTTTTAGATCATTGCATCGTGAAACTAGAAAATTATCTTGCTTGAAAACTTAAAATTGCATTTCATTTTACATTTTTTATATTTCATTTCAAGTTTGCATCAATTACTTTTTCCAAATGTTAGTTTCAATCTTCTCTAAGTTTGCAAAGAAAAAGATAGTAAATAAACATGATATTCATTCATTCAATGCATTCCCTAGTTATGCAAGTCTCTTAGTGCAAGACAAGGAAAATGATAATACTTTCCTTAAACTTCTCCCCTCCTATCTCTCCTATTAGTTTCGATGATGTTATATAAGAGCATACACACATAGATAACCATGATGATCATATTTGTTCTTCTCACGATACCTCTTCTTTTAATGATGAAGGTATCTTGGTGAAAGAAGATACAATCATTGAGAATCATGCGGATCTTGTTTGTCCTTCTCCTCATCCCCTTTTGGAAGATATTTTAGCACAAGAGAAGGAAATCATAGACACATTCCTAAACATCACCCTACCTAATTTCCATTCTCCTTTGGCTTGTGAGAATGATTTTGAGGAAGATAAGATTATAAATGATGATGATATGTTGTTCTACAACAACCCTCATTATGATCCTTCCCCTACCTCTCCCATTTTGGAAGACATTGGGGAACAAAGGAATGAAGTCATAAATGATCATGATAATCATACTTCTTCTTCTCCTAGTATCTCCCCTAGTTGTAAGGAAGATGCTTTGATGTTAGAAAACACAACCAATGAGAGTCATAAGAATATTACTTGTCCCCTTTCACCTAATCCAACCCTTATTGAGCAAGATAATTCAACCATTGATCATTCCCATACTTGCGATGAAGTCATTTTAGAAGAACCAATCCGTCAAGAATATTTGATTCGTGGTTCTCTTAAAAACTCTCCTCCTAGGGAGAATATCATGGTGTTAGAAAATGAGAACAATAGTCATGTGTCTTCCTTATCTCATGATAAAAAGGTGATTCTAGATTTCCCTTTATTAGAGATACATCAAACCAAGACTATTGAGGTTATGAATGCGCAAGTCTCCATTAGATCCCCCTCAATTAATGGACCTCATGCATACCCCATGGGACATCCTAAGAAACCTCTAATTCTCTACCCACCTTCACACAAACCTCACACTCACAACAAACGTGAACTTATCGTTTACTCACCTCAGAATAATGTGTTGCAACAATCGAGTCATAATATCATTTCTCATACATAAAATGCTAGAAACAATCCACAACCACAACAACCAACCCCAACCTCTTTACCTTTTCCTAATTCTATACTACCTAGTGTGAGCTCCTTGATTAAGGGAGTATGATCTTGTTGAACAACTTAAGAGCACTCTCATAAAGATATCCCTATGGGATTTACTTTAGAATTCACCTAACTATCACACTATGCTTCAAACATCCTTACAACAAATTCCTATCCATTCTAATGTGCAATTGAATGACATAGCCACCATAATTCAAGGATTGAATGCTAACATTGTTTTCCACCAAATTGAACTCCCCTCTTTGGAAATTCAAAAACAAAATGATGCTTTCATGATCATAGCTCAATACAATAGGATAGGGATAAATTGAACCCTCGTTGACAATGGCTCCACTCTTAATGTGTGTAGTGAAAACCTTCTAGACAAGCTTAGAGTGGATAAATCAAACATTGAACCCACTTATTTGTCTATCAAGGGATTTGTCAATGTAGGAAAATAACCACTTGGTGTGATTACTTTGCCTCTTATAGTTGGGAAGGTTACATTGGATACACCAATTCATGTTATGCCTAATAATCTTCCCTATAATCTCATTTTAGGCTGACCATGGATTCATGCAATGAATGGAATGCCTTCTACTCTTCATTGTAAAATGAAATACATTTACAACAACAAAGTGTACATACTTGAAGATGAACCTGATCCAAACAGTTGTTTGAACATTGAGAAAAATAAAGTGATCATTTAAACACACTAACACCAACTACACAAGTGGAACCCGTCCAATGAAAATACAAACAAAAAAATATTAAACAAGTCACGAAGCTATTAGACAATGATTGGGGTTCTTTAGACTTCACACCAACACTCATGGGCGAGTACAAGATCATAAACAAAGATTCAACTAAGGGAACGAAAACACAGTCATGACAACACAAAACTCAGACGACCCTTCAAAAGCATCGACCTCAACCACTTTAGACAAAGAAGCAAATTACACGATAAACTTTGATGAACTTAATCATGAAAAACCACCCGATTCAAAAGTAATGAAAAATCTTTATGGAAAAGGTTGTGAACTTATCAAACCAATTGGCTATAGTGGAAAAGGATGTGGTGCTAGAGAATAAGGTATTTATGTCCCCATCAACCCTAACACCCAAGAAACAACTCATGGTCTTGGTTATTGTCCTTTGATAGAAATAATCAAGTCTTCCCTCAACATCAACACTATCACAAAATGCCCCTCTAAATAAACTTTAATAATAGTGCATCCTGAACTAATAGACACTAGTGGTCTTGATTGTTCTCCTTTTCATAAAACAACAAAAAAAAAACATCCTCACTTAATGTAAATATCATCTCGCAAAACACTAATGATCTGAGTTCGTTAGATTTTACACCCTCCTACAAAGGAGAAAACCAAATCTTGCAATCTAGAGAATCTTGCATCCGTATGACATCTTGTACTAAGCAAGAGATATCTTTGGCACAACCTACAGGAACACCTTCTCCCACTGATCAAGAGAGTATCTTGTCAAGACTCCTATCCCAAGATCACTTGATATCTCTCCCTCCATGAACTCGAAAGAAATTCTATTACAAGACTTCATTTTGTGCATAACAGAGAGTTCACAGTCATTCTACTAATTAATGTAGGGATTTGAGTAGTAAAATCCAACATCTTAAGGAGTTTGGTATTCTTCCTTATGTGGGGGCACCTAATTCCTCTAATTGATACTGATTTTCACTCTAGCATGTATTTCATTAATCATTTTGGCTCATCCTTGTGCTACACTAAGTGGGGGCAAGCAGTTAAATAGCCTTGTCCTCATATGTCACTTGTCGTTGTTGCTTTTGGCTTGTCATTAACCTTTCATGAACATATAAGAGCAAGCTTGGGATGTGGATGACATGTCTTAAGTTGAATCGTAGGTGACATACTACCCTTTACATTATGTAGCTTATAGGAAACATATGACTTGGAATAGGGCTTTCCGAGTAAGCTCTCATATTTTCTTCTTCTACTTTAAAGAAATTTCTCACAGTAATGGTGTTAGGAACCGCTTTAAAGTGGGGGCATACACTAACACTCATATTTCATTATGTTATTTATTTCTTCTTGTGATGTGTCCTTTCCTTGTTGGAGTCATTGGGCTTGATTCCCTCCAAGAGCGTGATACTTCTTTCACACATCTTCTCTTGGAAAAATTAGGCATGATGTTTCCTAAGATGAGACCTTGCATGAACTAAGCAAAATCCCTTTGAACAAATCTTACACTATCTTGGATTAACAATGTCTATGAGATTCAAGCATACGAAGGTTTGCTTACCTCATAGAGCTCAAAAATCATTTTCATTGTGACACCTTATTAAAGTTATCAGGAGGTATAACTTTGATATGGTTGAGCGGGAAGCCCATCTTGAGGCATGACTTTTCCACATAGCCACTCATGTGTGTGTGAGCACATATCGGACGTATGTGTCTAAACTTTTAAGACTTCTCATCCGGTGGACATCCAAGAGTTTTGTCGCCTCAGAGTGAGTATGAACTTTTGGAAAAAAACCTAGATCTAATCCACAATGTTTTGGACAAACGATCAAAGCTTGATTCACCTCATCTTTATTTCTCTTCCTTCTAGTTCTTTCCATTGCATGATAGCATGTCTTGTTGTGCTGCACCTTTTGTGTGTCCTTTTGCACTTATGAGAGCTTGACTTAGGATCTTGGGTCTTGGGGGCTTGACTGCTTCCTCTATCTTTATCATCCTAAACCATCCACATTGGTATTATTGGACCTCTCTTGAATGTCTACTTTAGTGTGATTTTGAAGCAAGCCCATCCTCTCACTAAAGTGGAGGCCAATTGTGGACAGGGAAAAAGTATCCCTTTTTTCTTGCTTGATTTGGGAATAATTGGTGAAAAATTGGACTTAATGACGTCTTGATTTAGTGTTGTGAGGTGTTTTACGCATCCATACTAGGTCTTGGACCCTTTCAAACTGAATAAAATGCATTTATTGATGTCTTGTAAAGGTGTTGTAAAGTATTGTAAAAGACTTTCACACTTCAAGCTAGACTTAATGGACCTATTCCTCCCCTAATTCATTGTTATAAAATGTATTTAATTACATTCTCACATTAATCTAGAAGGCTTGTGAATTAAACTTGATTCTAATCTAGTGTTATAATGTGTCTTACACATTCACATTGGATGTTGTGCCTTTCTAGGTTATGTGGACCTCAATATAATGTTGTAAAGTGTATTTAATCACACTTTCACATTGAAATTTGTGTCCTTAGCCTTAATTACCCTTTACATCATCATTATTAGGCCGCTATGGCCCCATATTGTGCATCCCGAGGCATAATTTGACCAAAGACCTAATGAAATCAACATATAAACCTAATTTCTTCACTCCCCAACAATCTAGTTGGAAAAAGAGCCCCTGTGAGACCAAGTCACCCATGTAGGTGAATTAGTCCCATCCAAGTGGGACTAAGTCACCCAACTTGGTGACTTAGTCCCATTTGGGCTATTTTCAAGCTTCAGGTGGGAAAAATTGGATTTTAAGTTTATTTTTCCTTCATGTCGGCCTTGGGGATCAAATTAATAGGAAAATTAGGTGGATTGCCTATAAATACAAGGTTCTAAACCCTAATTCACAACTCATTCATCATATTCATTATTTATCTTCTGCCTCAAGTCAAGTAAGTTAGGGTTTTAGCATTCTATGTCATCAAGATAGATTTCAAGGACATTCAAGGGCAGATTCTTTATCTTTTGCTGTAGAAAATCAAGATCTATCATCATGGAAAGTTACTAATTCCATTATTTAATGCTTCATTATATTATTTCTTCATTTTGTTTTAATTACCTAAAAAGGGGTTTGACCAAGGAAAACCCTCATGCCCTAACATCCAACATTTATTTCTCTTTCCTTGTGTGTTTACAGATTTAGGTATCTTGAAGGCTTGGAAATCAGTAAAAATCAAGTTGAAAATTTATAGAAGACATCTCCTTGTTGACCAAGTCAAGATATCAACAAAAAGTCATTTACAATGCCAAAAATTAGAGTTTCAGAAGAGAACACCTGTTAGGAACCAAAGTGCAGACCAAGGGCTTCCATTTCCACTTTCGATTTTTCAAAAATTTAGAAGTGGACTAAGTCACCAACAGTGGTGACTTAGTCCCACTAAACCTATTTTTCAGAGTTTTTTATAATTCTAGATACCCATTTGGCCAAAACGGGCTCCAGATCATTTTTTCTAGATCTGGGACTAAGTCGGCCAGATTGGCACAAGTGTCTCAGTTGGATTCTACATCTATTTTATCATGATTCCAAACCTTCATTCCATCCCTTTTTAGCCTCCAAGTTCACACCTTCAATTTCATTAATTTCTATTACAATTTACCTTCATTTCTAGGTGTTTTTTCATATCACAATGTGTTTTCAAAAAACTTACATTTCTTAGGTTTTGCATTAATAGTCAACATATTTTATCAATCTATTGCATTTAGACATCATATTTAGACATGCTTCATTCTCACTTACATTGATTATGAGTGTAGACATTTCCCATTTTGGCCCATCTTTCTCCTTTTAGGTGAAAAACCCTAGAAGTGCAAGAAAGTACTTGGAAGCCAAAATCTTTGTCAACATGACTGATACGCCAGAAGTGGCATATTAGTCTCGTTCAACTTTTTTTGGGGGGGAAAGTCTAAATTTGCAATTCTACCTCTGCTCTTCCTTCCAATCCTAATTTTTGGAATTAAGATGTTGAATTCTATTGTGTAGGTGTCTCTTAGTGATCTTATAGACAAGGTGACAACTTTGACAACTTTGCAAACTTGACAACTTCTTCCAATATTTCTCTTCAATGTATCTTCAACCTAGATTTGTAAATCACACACTAAAGAGGGAAATTTTTTGTTTTGTTAGTAGAAATGGGTTTTCCTTGGTCAAACCCTGTTTTGGTAATCAAACCTTGAAATGAAATGGAAGAGAAAGGAGGAATGATGAATGAACAAAAGGAAATGTTGCAACTCACCAAACCCTTGGATAAGTTGCTACAATATTGTAATTAATGGCTAGCATGATTATGAATCTTGACTCTTGCTTGAATGTTGTAGATCTTGAATTGAATTCTCACTTGAATTATGAAACCCTACATTACAAATGTTAGCTCAAAAACAAACATGATGCATGATGACTTTGACATGATTCTTGAATCTTGAAAAATGCTCCAAAATGCTTGATTATCACCCAAGGCTCTTGAATGCTTAGGTCACACTTGCTCATGGATTTTATTGTTTTTAGTAAAAGTCCTAGGCCGCAATATATTTATTAATAGATTTAAAAAAGATACAAAAGCCAGAATTATAGTATTGGAAATATCCAAAGATGAATACTGATGTTACAATATCTTGAGATAGAAAAATTGATACCAAAACCTTGCCAACCAAGGATTATCTTATAAATTCCAACAACCAGGGTATGTATATACCAGAGGGTTTCATATGCGTATACCAAAGGATATCATATGTGTTGGTCGGCAGTTACAAAAAAAGATAAACATATCATGTATTCTATATTTTTGCATCTGATATTTTTTCCCTTACATACTAGCATTAATGTATCAAAATGTATAACAAACCATATTATTCTTAGTCATTTTGGTGAATGTTAATAGATGTTTCACCATAGTTTTCTTCTTGATCCAAACTATTTTCACCTTGCTCATCATGCAACTTGGCCTTTTTTTGTGCCTGACCACAGACTTGAAGCCATGTCTAATTGGATAAGACAACATAAAGGAGATTGCAAAAAACTTATCTTTTATGCTTGTTACCAACTTTCTCATGAAAATTGTTAGGTGGAAAATGAGTGAAATAACCTTGTATTTATACTTGTTTATCCCAAATTTCTTGAAATTTCAACACTATAAGCCAACATAAAATCTAGGAGAATAAAATCCAGTCAAGAATTTGAATTTAATTTAGGTCTAAGCTAAGTGGGACTCATACACCACTTGTGGTGTATGAGTCCCATTAGGATAAGCTTGGGACACATTTTTCAAGAAATACTTAGTTTAATGTGAAATCTAGATTGGGGCCCCAAAACTTAGGTGGGACCTATATTCCCAAGTTGGCGTTTGAGTCCTAGATCACTAAATATAGGTCACACAATCCAAAATCATTAAATTTTGATTGATCAATTGATGTGTGTCAGGATTATCTTCGGAAATATGCATTAATTAAGGCTTGTGGATGCAAAATAAGGCCAATTTAAAGTATAAATAAGCCTAATTTTAGCAGGGAGGGCCCAAACAGGTGTGAAAATGTCAAGGAAAACATTTTTCTATACTTTAGTGAGAGGAGGAACTTGCTTCAAACTTACACTAAAGTAGATAAAATCACGTCAAGAGGGGTCCAAATGTATCAATGCTAGTAAGATAGGACGACAACGATCAAGAGAGATGATCAAGCCCCCATGATCAAGATCCTATGAAAAACCAACATAATAACAACATAACACACATGCAAATGATATAAGGAGGAACAACAAGGCACAAGCATACACTACTAAAGACATTAAAAGAAAGAAAAAAATAAATAAAATGGGTGGATCAAGCTTCAACCATTTTTCTCGCATGTTGTGGATTAGAGCTAAGTTGTTAGTACAAAAATGCATGTTCACTGTAAGCCAACAAAACTTTAGGTTTTTCGGTGGGTGAGTATCCAAAAGGGGTGAGACACATGCACGGTTGGTATGCACTCATAAGCAAGTGGCTATGGGAAATTCATGCCTAAGTTCGACTCCCATATGTACAACGAGACCAAAACTATACCTTTTGATAACTTTGATAAGGTGACAAACAACAATGAACTTTGATCTTCATGAGTAAAGCAAAGCTTCATATGCTTGAAACTCATGAACAAACAAGATGACCCCATAGGCAAGCAATGTGTGTTAGGAAAGGTGGCCATATAACTGAAAATGTAAAATAATGTAAGGTGCATTCAAAGGAGTTATTCTTAGTTCATGTAAGGTCTTAACTTAGGGAACATTGTGCCTAATGTCTCCAAGAGAGGACTAATCCAAGAATAGAAGATTCACAACTTAGGGGATGCAGTGTGTCACACCAAGCCACTAAGAGGAATATAATATGCTAAGAGAGATCATGCTCATGGAGCAAATCACTCCCAATATCACCACAAAGCGAAAGAAAGATCACATTAAGTAAGAAGACTACATAATGAAACATGAAATGGAAAAGAATAATGCCAACGTATGTACCCAATATGAGCAATTACTTTAAAGTAGAAAATGATAAATGCTAACAATAACGAGGAGATGAGAGCGTATTTGGAAAGGTCTATGCCAAGTCATATATTTCTAAATAAAGTTACATTATTTAAATGGAGTTACCCCAAAATGAAATCCAAAAAATCACATAAGGGATCTATGGATCCGAGGTCAATACATGCATTTGTGACAATGTTGTTCTAGAGCTTAGAACTGTCATCATTCTCCAAATAATCATGGAACAAGAAGAATGACACAAAGAGAGAGAAATCAAAGGAAAGATTTTGGGTCAACATGGAACAGACATGAATGTCTCAACACTATGCATCATCCCCAAAAGGAAAACACTAGAGAAAGAAAAAGGGTAAAGAAAAAACTTTTAGGTCAACATGAAAGAGACATAAATGTCTCGACACCTTGTGTTATCCCCAAAAGGAAAAAAAAAAAGATAATGAAAAGATAAAGGAAAATATTTTGGGTCGACATGGAAGAGACATGAATTTCTCGATGCCTTGCATCATCCCCAAAAAGAAAACACAAGACAATGAAAAGATAAAGGATTTATGATATAGAGAAGAATGTACGTACAAATATAGGAATGTCACAAAGAGAGAGATACATCAAATAGAACAATACATGGATCACTTTATGTACATGCAATCACATAAAAGAAACATGAAAAAGAAACAATGAAAAAGACTAGTAAGGAATATGTGATTCAACCTCTAGCAGGTCATCTACATCCCAATCGTATTCATCGTATATAGAAGGCAGACAACTAGCCAAAGGGATAATAGCAAGTGCAGAACTAGGGTCATTACCAAGTTCAACACTCTTCTTAGGAGAATTTTCATTTAATCCCATAGAAGAGGAAAATAATGTATTCAACTCAATATTCACTTCCTCATCAATTTTAGCAACCTCATCATCATCATCCAAGTTAATCAGAATGGGAGGTCGAATGATAATGTCCAAAGAAGGGTTTAGCTCCTATTGCAGTTGTGGTATAGAATATTTTTGTTGTGGTGAAGAGGGTGACTCATCATGTATTGCTCTATTTAGGTTTGGATATTGATTTTGTTTTTTGTTTTCTTCATTTAACATTGAGAAAGAGCATGATGTCTATGCCTACAATCTCTTGCATTTTTTTTTTCTTTTATTATGGTTTTCAAGTTGTGTTTGTTTAGGAGCAGGTTTTTCAACCATAGGATTTTTTTCTTCCCTAAGGGGAGGAACAAAAGGAACCATAAAAGGTTGTTCAACCACTTTCTCTTTAGCTTTGTAAACTTTTTTTATGTTAGGAGGTGTGGTGGTATTGTTTTCATTGTCTCTTGATCTTTTATAGGAGATAGGTAAAGAATTTTTCTTAGGTTGGTCTTGGTTATCTATAATGTCTTTAGGTTCAATCATGGTTTCATCAAGGATGGTAGGCTCAATCATAAGCTGAGGCATGTTTGCAAGAGATATTATTTCTATGCATTTTTCCTTAAAATTTTTATAGGATTTGAAAAAAGAAGTCTTCTCAAGGTTTAATAGGTTCCATAGGCTCAGGCCAAAATAAATCTAATGAAAAGTTCCCATGAGAAGATAGAGGATTAAAGCCACTATTGTGCACAGTAAAAATTTTATTGTCAAATGGAAAATTTATACATTTATGTACAACTGACGTGACAACTTCCATGGAGCATACACATGGATAGGAAAGCTTCAAATTGAATTGTTCCGACATTGAGATGATGGAGAATGCGACATCTAATTATTTTGGTCCAATTTTTAAAGGGAGGGTGATTGATCCCATCATAAGGCAAGCAAAACCATTATTATTTTTATCCATGCTTTTAGTTTATCATATGTTTCTTGATAGAGTAACTTATGCACAAGTAAGAATTCCTTGGTGATCATGTTCTCTCCATAGACTGGATCAATTAATATCCCATTTGTGGGCTTGTCATTAATTCACCCAACTATGTAAAGAGGACCATCTGGTGCATTTCTAATCATACCTTTAGATGAGAAAGCAATGTCTAGAGGCCTCTTAGTTCATCCCTTACATGGTATAACTTTGATCAATACAAACATATCATCTATAAGATCTTATTGAACAATATAATTGTTGTCATCATCCATGTCAGCATTCATGACATCATTCTTTTTAGTTTCACTAGCTTTGACAAACAAAATGTTATGATTAGGCATAGGGTTGGTAAATATTTGCAAGTTTTGGTTGGGAGGGCAATAGACGTATTTCCTTGATCATTAATACCTCCAACTGAAAGTCGACTGAAATCAATGAGGTCTTGCACTAGATGTTTAAGATGCTTATAATTTTTTGTATCATGTCCATTTTTTCGATGATAATGGTAGTAAGCATTCAATCTATTTAATTTGAAGGTAAAGGCTTATTCGGATCAGGAGTTTTAATGGGACGTAAGGTGATCATTTTCTATTCTAGAAGTTGTGACATTGTATTATGAAGGGTATCGAGTAAGGGAGTGAATTGTCTAGCCAGATCCCCAAATGCAAAAGGAGTTGTCTTATAGAAGCCACTTGGGTATCGAATGCTGAGTTGATTGTTGAGGAGGATTAAGTTGAAGGAAGTCTTTATTATTTTTCCTAAAAGGTTGATAATTTTTTTGATTTGTGGATTCATACTTTTCAGGATGGCTAGAGGTGGGTTTTGTGTCATGACTACTAACCAAGTTATTTTGATATTCACAGGGGGGAATACACAAGGGTATAAAGGAAGGAAATTTCATCATGGTAAGATTATCTTGTATCTTGGTTTGCATGTTCTCAATGAACATACATTGAGGATGAGGATTGTGTATTTTTATGTTGATTTGAGAATAAAGTGATTGGTATCATATAATAAACTCAGTAACTTTTTCATTATCTTTTTTCTTACATATGATCATATCAGCTAAGTTGATCTTAGGAGTGATATGCACTTGTAAATGGTTTATAAAGGCCTCAAAAAGTTCATTGAATGAACGAATTGAGTTGTTCAGTAACTAGGAAAACCATTCTTAGGTGGTATCTTTCAAGGACCTAGGGAAAGCTTAGCCAAGAGCTTATCCTCAAGGAAAAAGTCACTACATAATGTGGTATAAGTCGAAACATGGTTAGAAGGATCTCCTTTTCCCCCATATTTCTCAAATCTAGGAATCTCTATACCTTGTGGTATCAGCATTCTCAATATCTCCAAGGATAAGGGATTTGTTTTGACATAGTATGTAGGTTTGCAATTTTTATTTTGGTTTATGGTGGAAACTTTCTTTTGAAGGGATGAAATAGTTTGCAAAAGTTGGTTTATGATGTCATCATCATTTGCATTTTGAGATGGAGGTGAATATGGTGGAGGTGTATATGTGTTTAAGGGAGAAGTGAATGGAATGCTTATGGGAGTTAAAGTGGTAGGAGATATGACATGCAATTCCACAAAGGTACTAGGAATACTAATGGAAATACCCCCAAGGTAGGAATGAAACTATTAGTAGGTTGCATTGTTGTTGTAACTTGAAGGTTGGTATAGGTAGGAATAGAGGAAATAGTTGTGAGAGGAATTTTTGTTCCTCCTTGGATTTGAAATTTTTTCAAAGGTGAAGTGCAACTTGTAAGTTTACTATAAATTTGAGCTAGGTTATGCACAAGTTCAACTCCTTCTTCAGTTTCAATCATGCAATGTATGTTATCTATGGTAGGGATAGCAATGGTTAAAATGTTTTCAGTACTCACTTCATTTCTTAGGTTTACTAAGTCTTCATTGATTTTTATTATGTTTTCTTGTAGAATACTAGCAACCATTGTCTCAACACTTTTCACACTACTTGAAGGAAAAGAGTTGTGAAGGGTATGGTCCATACCTAGTGAACTAGTGTCAACACTAGTAGTGAAAGAGCTAGATAACCCAAGATCCATGATGATTGTGCTATTGTGGGATGGCATGAGTCTCAAACTTCATCTCACTATAGTATTCGCAATAGGACACTAGGTTGTAAAGCTCATCCAAGGGATAATCAATAAATGGAAGATAAATACAATGAACATAAGATAAATGATATTCTCTAATTTTGATTCAAATAAAATTAAGCTAAGTACAATGAAAGGAATGAAAAATAAACTCTGTAAAATGAAATAGAAATGTAAAATCAACCAACTTAGAATACATAAGAGTATCAAAGGCTAAACAATCAAGCCCTTATATTTTTATTTGTGATATAGGGTGATGTAGTGATGATAGAGATTACAACTTGCTAATCCTTTTCATCCCATTTTTTTTACAAAATTGAGTAGGGCTACTTGAAAATTAAACAACTCCATATAAATCAAATTCAAATTAAAAAATTATGGGTATGTGTAGGATCATCATGGAAAAAATAGGCCTCTAAGTGACAAAAAATTCAGAAAAATCAGAGTTAGGCAACTTGACGTAAAAATTTGAATAAGTTATCTATATTACTTCAAAAATATATAAGAATAGAATCTATATAAAATTGAATGTAGTTTCTAAACTACTAGGTTTGTTTAAAAAAAATAAAAATCTATTTGGTGAAATTTTGAAATTTCAATATAGTAGTACTTAAATTTCAGGGAAAAAATAAGAAGTAGGTGTCTATCTGACCACCCTAACCACAATAAAATGAAAATATTTTTTTTATAATATTTTAGATATAAGTAGAGGACTCATGTCCCGATGTTATGCATATTTTTTTGTAATTTTTTTCCATGTAAATAATTAATTATAAATTTTTATTACAACTTTTAAAAAATATAAAAATTGTATGTCTAACCATCTTAACTTGGTCAAAACTTCTTGAAATTTATTTTTTATTTTTAATCCTATAGTATGTGAAGTATAAAATGTGACGCATGTTTTGGATTCAAAAAATGTGATACCGTTTGAAAGCTATAGATGTTTTTCAATCATCCTATCAATCAGGATTTTAGTTGTAATTTGAATTGAAAATGAATAATAATTACTTATTAAATTCAAAGTAAAGCATAATTTATATTGGTGGAAATTTGAGAATCTCCATTAAAAACCCTTTTCGTTTCATCAATTTTGGGTAAAAAAAAAGTCGTCAGCCACATACCCATCATATTGCCACTTTTTGGCCCATCATGATCCTACACATACCCTACTGCGAGGGGCCTAGCTCGATTGGCTAAAGAATCCTATTGCAGGAAAGAGGTCATGAAGTCTAGTCTCCCCCCAAACCTGTGGTACCAAAGGGCGTGTCTCGCCAACATCACCGATCATGTGAAAATTTTTTACCAGGCACACTACAGTTTAAAGGGGGATGGATACCTGATTGATTCCTGCACTCTAAAAAAATTCACATTAAAAAAGTTATTCTTTTATATATTCTTCTTGTTCAATGAACCTATACTTTGCTTATTTTTAAAAAAGTCTTAAAATATTTGTTTTATATCATATTGTGTTTAGTATAAGATTTCATCATTGAGCCCCCTTTCATATCTTTTGGTATTTGAATATTTACTTTACATGCAATTTTTTCAGTGCCACATAATTTTAGGTGCACAATCATTTTAGGATTCACATGCACCTAAAAGTGGGGGAAAAATCTAATAGTTAAATTCGAATACCCATGAGATTTGCATTTAGTTTTGTACCTATATTTTAGAAAATATATTGACAAATGTACATATTGAAAAATGAAACAATCTTATACAAATTTGGATTTGTTCCCCTAGTCTTTATCTAGTCATACACACATCCTCACATATTTAACCCTTAATTCATCCTTATATGCAGATACTTTGATTCATCTTGCATGTGTATTTATTGCACCTACCTATATACCTAACTCAATATAGCTATTAGCCATCAAAATTTGCCGCTTTCTCCGCCAAGGATAATTTTTGTGATCATAGAGCCAACCTCCAACCTATGGATTTTCTCTTTCTTTCTCAAAGAAATTGAAATTCAAAATTATCTAATTGCCCCCTTCATTTTCCTATCTTTAGTTGACTATGTACATATTTTTTGAAATTTGATGTTACATGGTAGTACTAAAAGACATTTGATTGAATTTATTTCACATCTCTCATCCTTTCTCATCCTAGATCATTAGAGCAGTAATAAATAATGAAACATTTGGATTTTTTACACTAAAAGGAGTAAAAAATTTGCATAAATTCAATCTAGGCCCCTTGTCTATAATTTTAATATTTTTTACACATATTTATGAGGATTTGCATTAGATAAAATAAGCACAATTGCTCTTAGCAACAAATAGTACATTTGTGTGAGAGATTGTTGGAAGTGTGTTGTATACTTTCTCTTCTATATGATCAATTAAGGCTATAGAGACCACTAATTAGAAATTAAAAATAATTTATAGCTACTAACATAAATTTGTGAATACATTTGAAAAAAAATCAAAATTGAATGCATACATAAATTTTATTTTCTTTTCATAATTTTTAATATCCATGAAAATTACAAAACCATTTTTTAATATGACTATTAATATTTACATACACAAAAATTGAGTATGAACTTTACTGTTATATTAGGGGAGAGGGGTCCATAGTGGAGCACCTTAATATACAATTGCAAAACACTTTTTATCCATAAACATAAACTGACAAATCATGTGATGCCATATTAGTGCACCAATAAAACATGACTTAGTGCACCACTATCAGTCTCACATTTTTTTTGGGTCTTTTTGGATACCTCAACAAAAAGCATGTTGATGTGGCATCATATTTGATGATGTGGCCCTAAAAGGAAATATAGAAGCATGTGAGTTGCCAAATAAACTGTTGTACAAAATTGGAAGTGATTTGAAATTTTCACATAAGATTTTGAGAAACGTGAAGTTAGGGTGCTCCACTATAGACCACTCTCCCCTATAAATAGTGAAGAGGATAATAACAACCAAAAAAATTTGCCAAATAGAATATTTTGTACCATATATTTTGTTTTTATTTATTTGTTTCAAATTCTATATATAATACTTGTATTGTAAATGTTTGTACCCAGTTTGTAATTTCTGTTATTTGCTCCTGCGAGTGGGGGAATGTAAACAAATGAAAAACATCACTTCAAAGACAGCTAGATGCTATTATTATTGAAATTTAACAACGATTCTCTTCTCCCAAACAAATCAAAAGATGCCCATCCAATAACATGTGAGAATGTCCTTTTCTCTCCATGTATTATGTTGGAGAGACATTGACAGAGAACAGTTTGACACTCTTCTGCTGGTGCTTCAGATTTATGGGAGGCCACACGTGACGATGCTTCCTGCATTTTACTTCACATGAAGTTTGATCACTTAAGCTCACTTTGGATGGTTGGTTTTTATTGCAATTCAAGAATAATAAATCTTTGATATGTAAAAAGAAGTTTACTTTGAGTGATTTTTTAATTGGACTGTAATAAAATTAAGTAAATAAGGATAAATGTTTCAGTCGTCTCGTAGTTAAATGGATTAGATGGAGGTTATTAGTGGAGTTTTCATAATTGGATTATGGACTTTATTATAACTGATCTTCAAAGTTGTAATGGAGGAATGATTCAAAATCATTTCCACAAGTTTGTTATGTTCATGGAATGGTTATTGACGGATAAACAATTTAGTGATATTGACATTATGGATACCATTAATTTGTGATATTATTGAAATTTAATTTTTATAAGGGTATAAATTGAGATGATAAGGTTATGTCATCAATTTCATATTTGAGGTATATAATGTTATTAATGTTTAAATTAAAGTTGGGTTTTATTAGTTGAAGATTGGTGACAAAGTTTATAATGAGCTTTTCAGTCTCTTCTTGTCAAGAATATTTTATACAAAATCATGATTATTTAAGAAGCTAACAAGAAATTTGTGAAGGGCACACAATCTTCACTACTAGCAGAGCAAATAGATCAAATATATTTAAATTTTTTAACTCAATCACATATACCGGAGCATGAAACTTGAATCTAAACTACTACTAATTAAGCACCAATCAAGAACACACATTCACACAGTAGAACACTAGATATACATGGAAACCCAAGATGGGAAAAACCTTGGTGAGAATGGCTTCTTGGATCTACTGTCTAGATCCAACCTCACAAGCAAGAACATACAAGTGAATTTCTCAATATGATGTAGGAACCAACCTACTAGAGATACAATCCCGAACATAGATTAGTACAATAGGTCGAACACCAATCCCATCGGATTACATAGATAAAGATTGTAGACCTTCAATTGCAGTCATATAAATCTCATACACTTTTGAACTAGCTACAAACACTCTTCCACACTCCTTATGATCTTTTGATGATGGAAAAAACTTTGAGATACAACTCTCCTTGAATAACTCTAGGTTCACAATCATCTCCTTCTATATTCACCACCTTTAATTCAATTATACTTGACATAATTATGATTAACATTGTGCATCTGCGCAACTAAGGAATATATAGATGACATTGCATTAACACTCTTCCATTTCGGCCAGGGGTTCGCAAATAACCAAGATGACATAAGGTGGACCTAAATTCAAATTACATGAAACGCATAATAGGTCAGTCCAAAATCAAATTTATTTCTGCCAAAAGAACTTGATGCCATGCGCTACAACAAGAACCTTAACTAGGTCCTATTTTAACACCACATGCTAGATTTAAATACCATATGCTACTAGTTGTTACCACATAGATATCAAACACCAATTGGTTGATAGACAAGCACAAAGAACCTTCTGTCACTTCAATCTTTTTTCACATTGAACATATCCTCTAAAAACTTAGGAATATAATAGAAAATGTGTAGACATACTCTCCTCTCAAACCGTAGAGACAACAATTCCTCTAGAAAGGAAACCTGAGAAATAATGAATTGGCACATTCAGGTACAACCTAGATCACTTCTATCATAGTGAATAGATGAATGCATGATATTGCAAGCATAGACATAACTCCTAATATACATCATACTTCTAGACCACGAACACTCCAATATAGCTAGTAACATATATTGTTGCAAATCTCTACAACTCAAAATGATATGATAGTACAATTATGAACTTAGAAAGGTATGATAGAGAAAATCCATTTGGTTCACACTGAAATCCTGAAAAGATAGTGTTAGGTGCCTCTAATCATATATTATGATATTCTTTGACATCAATGAGAACCTTTGTTCAACAATCTCCCCCTTTATCATTGATGACAAACAAAAAAATGTTGGCCACACGCAAAGTCATATCTGATATGAATTCCAATTCTCTCCCTTAGTAAATATAGCATTTTGAGTTCTTCTTCTCCCCATTTTACATCAATGGAAAAGGTCAATAATATTAGTGCCATTTTTCCCATTTTAAACTCTTCCTACAGACTACATGACCACAATTCCAAATATGGAGAAATGCAAAGAATTTATCTGAACCTCCCTAACTACAATAACACAGTCTTCATTCCACAAGTTTTGGAAACACCTACGGTAACTTATTTACTCTAAAAATAGGAACACACATAATTCTCACTTGCCTCTGTCAAAATTCCAAATTGCAAGGCCATATCTTCAAGTGCAGAGGAATACAAAGCATTCTCCAAAGCCTCTTCAAGACAACTCCCCCTGAGTCCATACCACACTACTTCTGAAAATATTTTGTAAGACCACCAGGCCTTCTTGTGGCATGGAGACCAAGCTCCCCCTCAACCTATACTTCCTCTTGATTCAAGAGGAGGGAGCAATAACTCCCAGTTTCTTCCAGAGAAATTCAAAAGTCTCCTTAAGAAGAAGTTTTGTGACAATATATGCCACTTGTTCCTTAGTCTCAACATACTCCAACTTTACCTCCTCTACAACCTTCTCCCTCAGAAATTGATACTTGATTGCAATGTGTTTTTTCCTTGAGTGCATTATTGGATTCTTTGAAATGTAATGGAAATGGTATTATCACAAAAGATTAGAAATAGGTTCATCAAATTCAATCTTCATTTCCTTCAAATCATGTTTCATCCATAGTACTTGAGTGCAACATGAAGTTGCAATATATTATACTTCTACTATAGATAATGAAACTGAGTCTTTTTTCTTGCTTAACCAAGACACTAAACTGTCACCAAGAAAGAAATATCTACCACTCATACTCTTTAGATACCACAAGCCAAAAATTCATTGTAGCCTTCAGATACCTGAATATTCTCTTCATTGCTACTTGAAATCTAGCTACCATTCCAACCTCCTACATTATACCTAGTCTAGATGCAGTGACATGCAATAAACTTCCAATCATGGACCTATACAAGGTTTGGTCTGTCAGAGTAGATTCATCATCTTTACTCAACTTACATCTTGTAACCATAGGTGTACTCACCAGTTTACATTCTTCCATCTTGAACTTGGGTGTGTGCACCAATCTGTGACACAAAAATGGCTCTTAAGATGCCACTTTTTTTCTGAAATCAACAAAGTATGATGTGCATGAGAAAATGAAGATAGTTACGCTCAAAATTTGAAGATGCAGCAAGAAAAATCTTAGTTGAAGTGCTCCAAGTCTACTTTCTAAGCTACTAATTTTTTTTTGAAAATAATGAAGATTAAGGGTTTCAAAAAGTGGAGGGCCAGAAATAGGTCATGTTTTTATCAAAAAAATAGCATAGCGTCTGAGGGCCCCCCCTTTTTCATTAACTTTTGTTAGAATTTAATAAATTCAAATAGTGAGAAATTAGCTAACACCATGTAGTTTATCTCTATTCTTTCGGTTAATTTTTTTAATGAATATAATATTTTATGAATTTTCAAAATGGAAACATCCTGAAAAACTAAAATTTGAGAGTGCCCACCCTAATTTTTTTTAAAACTAATAAAAAATTGATTTTTTTCATCACGTGTAGAATATAGTCTAGTTTAAAAAAATGTAATTTGTTTCAAGATTCAATGAACGAGTAAAAATCTATCATAAAACTAGCACATTGTTGGTTTTTGATAAAAAAATGGAGGCAATAACAAGAGAAGTTATGGATGAAAACCTTAACATAATCAAAACATAAAAAAAATTATATATTTAAATAGCTAAGAGAGCCTAACATCATCATATTTTTTTAATAAACTTGCACTGAAAGACATGCAAACGTTCAATAGTTAGCATGACAAAAAATATGTGAAAATTTTGTACCCTCCTGACAAAATCACGTCCATAAGTAGCACATTTGGAAAGTGCCAAATTTTTCCCTCTCCAAATGGCACATCCCATTTGGCGAGCGCCAAATTTGGTGCTCTCCAAATAAGATGTTCCATTTGGAGAGCACCAAATTTGGTGCTTGCCAAATGAGTTGCATCTACAAAAAACTAACTTTGCTTTCTCTTTGTGTCTCTCTCCACCACTTTGATAACATATAGAGTTTGTGGTTTATGAGTCTTGATGGATTGTTGAGGTGTTACCTTTCACTCCCTCTCTTCCTCCTTCCCTCTTAACCAATACGTACCCAGTATCTCTCAACCCTCTCTAGGTATCTCCTACACTCTCTACCTGTCTTCCATCCTTAAGGTATAAGATATAGGGTTGAGTTTTTAATGTATTGGATAACTCCCCCTCTTAGGTTCTTCCTCCCTCTATCCCTCACACCCCCTTTCTCTCAACTCTCTCCCTCCCTCTATCCCTTCCACCCCCTCTCTCTCAAGTCTTTCCCTTGCTCTATCCCTCCCACCCTCTATCTCTTGGATCTCTCACACCCCCTCCCCTCTCTCGATTCTCTCCCTCCACCCTAACTACTCTCACACCCCCTCTCCTTCTCCCAAGTCTCTCCCTCCCACCCTAACTAGACAACTCTCTCTCCCTCACAACTTTTTCTCTCTCAGGTCTCTCCCACTCTCTCTCTCTCTCTCCTTCTCAAGTCTCTCTCTCTCTCTCAGGTCTCTCTCTTAGGTGTCTCCCACTCCCTCTCTCTTAGGAATCTACCTAAAAATATCCTTCCCACCCCCTCTCCCTCTCATAGGTATCTTCCCCCCACCCTAACTAGATAACTCTCTCTCTCCCTCTCAAGTCTCTCTCTCTCTCTTAGGTCTCACTCCCTCCCACCCTACCTGAAAATATCTCACTCCAACCCCCTCTCTCACCTCCCTCTCTCTCAAGTCTCTCCCTCAAAATATCCCTCCCAACCTCTATCCTCTCTCGGGTATCTCCCCCCACCCTAACTAGATAACTCTATCTCTCTCTATCTCTCTCTCAAGTCTCACTCTCTCCCACCCTACCTAGACTACTCTCTAATTCCAAACCCTCTCTCACACCCCCTCTCTCTTAGGTCTCTCCTCCAAAATATCCCTCCCATATTAACTATATAACTCTCTTTCTTTGATGTAGTAGTCTCCCTCTCTTAGGTATCACTTCCTCCCACCCTACCTAGATAAATATCTCTCACTCCAACCCCCTCCCTCACACTACCTCTCTCTCTCTCTCAGGTCTTTATCTTTCTCTCTCCCTCTCATCTCTCTCTCTCTCAAGTATCTCTCTCTTGGGTCTCTCTAATTTCTCTCTCTCAGGTGTCTCCCACTCCCTCTCTCTCAAGTCTCTCACTCAAAATATCCCTTCCAACCCCTCTCCCTCTTAGAAGTCTCTCCCCAACTCTAACTAGATAACTCTCTCTCTCCCTCTCAAGTCTCTCTCTCTCTCTTAGGTCTCACTCCCTCCCACCCTACCTAGACTACTCTTTCTCACTCCAACCCCCTCTCTCACACACTCTCTCTCAGGTCTCTCCCTCAAAATATCACTCCCACTCTTTCTCCCTCTATCTAGTCTCTCCCCCACCTTAACTAGATAACTCTCTCTCTCCCTCTCAAGTCTCTCTCTTTCAGGTTTCACTCCCTCTCACCCTACCTAGACTAATATCTCTAACTCCAATGTCATCTCTCACACTCCCTCTCTCTTAGGTATCTCCATCAAAGTATCCCTCCCACCCCATCTCCCTCTCTTTGGTATCTCCCCCCTGTCCTAACTAGATAACCCTCTTTCTCTTATGTAGTCATCTCTCTCTCTTAGGTCTCACTCCCTCCCACCCTACCTAGACAAGTATCTCTCACTCCAACCCCCTCTCTCACACTCCCTCTCTCTCTCTCTCTCCCTCTCATGTTTTTCTCTCTCACTCTCACTCCAACTCCATCTCTAAAGTCTTTATCGTTCTCTCCCTCTCATCTCTATCTCTTAGGTATCTCTATCATAGGTCTCTCTCTTAGGTGTCTCCCACTCCCTCTCTTTCAAGTTTCTCCCTCAAAATATCCCTCCTGACCCCTCTCCCTCTCAAAAGTCTCTCTCCCCACCCAAACTAGATAACTCTCTCTCTCCCTCTCAAGTGTCTCTCTCTTAGGTCTCACTCCCCACCACCCTACCTAGAATACTCTCTCTCACTCCAACCCCCTCTATCACACTCCCTCTCTCTAAGGTCTCTCCTCAAAATATCCCTCCCAACCTTTCTCACTCTATCCAGTCTCTCCACCAACCCTAACTAGATAACTCTCTCTCTCCCTTTCAAGTCTCTCTCTTAGGTCTCACTCCCTCCCACCCTACCTAGACTATACTCTCTAACTCCAACCCCCTCTCTCACACTCCCTCTCTCTCAGGCCTCTCCCTCTCTCAGTTCTCTCCCTACTATCCTAACTAGATAACTCTCTTTATCTTGTGTAGTAGTCTCTCTCTCTTAGGTCTCACTCCCTCCCACCCTACCTAGACACGTCTCTCTCACTCTAATCCCATCTCTCACACACCCACTCTCTCCATCTCAAGTCTCTCTCTCTATCTATGTGTGTGTGTCTCTCTCTCTCTCACTCCAACTCCCTCTCTTAGCTCTTTATCTTTCTTTCTCTATCTCATCTCTCTCTCAGGTATCTCTCTCCCAAGTCTCTCTCTCTCTTAGGTGTATCCCACTCCCTCTCTCTTAGTTCTCGCTCTCTCTCTCTAAGGTTTCACTCCCACCCTACCTAGACAACTCTCTCTCTCACTCCAACCACCTCTCTCACACTCACTCTCTCTTGGGTCTCTCACTCAAAATATTCCTCCCAACCCCTCTCTCTCTTAGGTCTCTCCCCCCATCATAACTAAATAACTCTGTCTCTCCCTCTCAAGTCTCTCTCTCTCTCAAATCTCACTCCCTCCCACCCTACCTAGACTAATCTCTCTCACTCCAACGCCCTCTTTCACACTCCATCTCTCTCAAGGCTCTCCCTCAAATTATCCCTCCCACTCCCTCCCATCCTAACTAGATAGACCTCTTTCTCCGATGTAGTAGTCTTTATCTCTATCAACTCTCACTCCCTCCCACCCTACCTAGAAAAATCTCTCACACTCCAACCCCATAACTCACACTCCCTCTCAGGACTCTCTCTCACTCACTCACTCCAACTCCCTCTCTTACATCCTTATATTTCTCTCTCCCTCTCATCTCTCTCTCTCTCAAGTGTTTCCCACTCCCTCTCTCTTAAGTCTCTCCTTCAAAATATCCTTCCCGACCCCTCTCACTCTCTCAGGTCTCTTCACCCCACCTTAACTAGATAACTCTCTCTCCCTCTCAAGTATATCTCTCTCTCAAGTATCACTCCCACCCACCCTACCTAAACTACTCTCACTCCAACCCCCTCTCTCACACTCCCTCTCTCTCAAGTCTCTCCCTCAAAATATCCTTCCCAACCCCTCTCCCTCTCTTAATTCTCTCTCCCCACCCTAACTAGATAACTCTCTCTCCCTCCTAAAGTCCTCTCTCAGATTCTCCTCCCTCCACTTTACTGGAACAACTCTCTCTTGCCTCCAACCCCCCTCCTCTCCTCTCTTGGGTCTCTCCTCAAATCCCTCCACCCCTTTCCCTCTCTCAGGATTCTCCTCCCATCCTAACTAGATAACTCTTTTCTTGATGTAGTACTCCTCTCTCTCTCTTGGGTTTCATTTCCACCCCAAACCCACTAGTGATATAGTTCAGGGCTTCACATTAGTGTGAAATCCATAATGATCAAAGTGCAAAGAGTAGCAATGTTGATAGCTGATTCTCAAAATTATGTTTCGAAACATTTGTTTGAGGCTATATAGAAGTCATTTGGATGGCTTCTCAATTTTTAATTATCTAGGGCATTTTTTGGTGGTGTCGACATTTTAGTTGATGGAAAAAGTGACAAATAAAAGTAGTGTAAAGTTGCAAAGGGGTGTAACTTTCATTATGCAACTCATGCAACCAAACCAACAATTCCAACACAGCTAGATGGGTACATTTAGGCTAGGGATGGTCCTCTTTTGCACCCAAGCACACTAAAATAGTCTGAGCTACATTGAATTGGAAAAATCCCTTAAGAGTCCAAAGTGCAAAAGGGAAAAAAAAAATTATGAGTAGTTACTTGGAAAATTCATTGCTTAGAAACATTTAATTTGAGACTACAGGATCATGTTGGACCCCTCTGCAGTAACTTCTCTCAGTTTTTGATATCTTTGAGGCATTTTCCCATGGTGTCAACTTTTCAACTAATGGAAAAAGTGTAAAATGCAAGCAATGTAAAGTTGCAAATGAGTGTAACTTTCATTCTACAACTCATGTGACCAAA
>VDFB02173114.1:130063-194325 GCA_007258455.2 Sequoia sempervirens | reverse complement strand
TTGATGGTTTTAGGGTTTTAGAGTTTACAGTTTACGGTTTAAGGGTTGAGGTGGGGTGGGGTTTAAGGTTTAGGGTTTTAGGGTTTTAGGGTAGAGGGTAGAGGGTTGAAGAGAGAGAGTTGAGGGTTATAGGGTTGAGGTTTTAAGGGTTTATGGTTATAGTTTAAGGGTAGAGGGTAGACAAATCTATTTCACTCCAACCCCTCTCCCATTGTGAGGTCTTTCCCCCCACCTTAACTAGATAACTCTCTATCCCTCTCAAGTCTCTATCACTCTCAGGTCTCAATCCCTACCATGCTACTAGGACTAATCTCTCTCACTCATATCCCCTCTCCCTCTATCTCAAGTCCCTTCCTATTGATATTGTGAAAGCATTTCAAAGCACCACATCTGCTGCTCGCCAAATTTGGTGAGTGCCAAATGTGTTTTTACCTTGAAACGGTAAAATAGGAGTTCACCCCATGATTCTGGCCCACATGCTTCTTATTTTTTCTAGTTCATCGCTTAATCCGATAGAGAAACACCCTTTTTATGCAGTTGACTCCTTGTTGTACCAATCTATGCTTGATCCATCACCTTTTTGCCACCAATTTGCATGCAGACAACGTAGATGAAAATATTTTGAAGTTTCTACATCATTTTACATTATCTTAGGTAATATATTCATTTTTTGTAATATTGAAATGTTTATATTTAGTATGTTTGTTTATTTTTGACAATAATCTAAATTCCTTTAATGATTTTATTAATCATAACAATTGGACATAAAATTCAACATTGAATTAGATGACAATTGCATTAAAAAGTTTAATTTTTATGACTTTGAAGAAAAAAATGAAAACCATCACATAATTTAGATGAATTCATGTTTAAACTTATATAAACGACATCAACTTAACACAAATTTGCATATGAATTCTATTTCAATTTCTTATATTAGTCCATTTCCAGCATGCTTAGATAAATGAATTCAACTTAACACAAGTTTTTTTGTTTTGTTTTGAAAATTTATAGACCATTCATTTGATGATTTTATTAATCCTCATTGTTACACATAGAATTGAATATTAAATTCATTATTACTAATGGTTGTGGGAAAACTTTTATTTTCAACTAATTTGGAAAACCTAAGAGCTTTCATCAATGTTAATGTGCAAGTTTCTATTAATTTTTTTGTGCCATAAAGAATTCACCTTCATCATGTGCTTAGATAATTTCAAGTGACTCAAGACATAGTTGGTTTAATGCAAGTTTCCATTCATTCATACCATTTACCATTCTTCCTTGGTAGATTTATGTATGAAAAATGTTGTAGCATATAGACATGTTTGATAATCCAAACAGCTCATTGCCTTCTTTCATAAAATGCTTTGGTGTGTTCAATAAAATGCAATATAATCAATGTTATCAATATGTTTAATAAAATGCATTACTTACTTTTGTTCTATGTGTGATTGTGAATATGCAGCATTCAATGTCATGTTGAGGAAACGACCAAAGCCTCTAACACTAGAAGAACGTGCAGTAAAAAATGCAAGGAGAAGAGAATCAAAAATTCCAACTCGTGAAGCAAAAGAATTATAGCCCATACAACCGGAAATTCCCGTGCAATCTAAGAGAGATGCACAATTGGCAAAACAAAGGGCACAAATGGACAAAGTTCATGGAAGGACACAAATGGATCCCCAAGTTGGAGGCACATCATCAACCATAGGTGAGGTTCAATGCACATCTCTAGTCGAAGACACACTAGCAACAACATGTGGTCTTCCAAGTACATCAGAAATCACACCTACAGATGAAGACAAACCATCAACAACATTGCATTTAAAAAGTACATCAGCAAACACTCCTCTATTTGAAGTCACTCCAAAAATGGCATCTCAAGTTGGAGGTACAACATCATTTACATGTCAATCTCAAGGTATGTCATCAATTGCACCTCTGAATGAAGGTACACAATTTATCCCCGATGTTGTTGACATTCCTAATGTTGACACAAATTTACATTTGAGAACTCCTCCTAGAGTTTTGCATAGAAAACCTATATTTTTTATTGATATTGATTCCAATGTTTTGAAATGGATACCTAATAAGATGTCAAAATGTACATGTCAAAGAGTTGCACAGAGGATATGGAGTTTTTTTTTTAGAAGCTAAGTAAGGGTGGAAGATGCCAACTATTTCTTGAAATGATGAGGTAACTCAAATTTAGGCCCACCATGAAGGCTCTTGCGTTGAGAATTTTGAATGACTCAAGTGAAAATTCCATTGTAAAGAACTTGATGAGTGCATATGAGAGCATGGGTTCTAGCTCATGCACGAAGGATAGTTGTGCCACAAGACATGTGATGACAACAACACTGCTAATTAGTCAAACAAGGAACAAGGTGAACCTTACAAAGACAATTAAGTCTTTGAAAATAAGTAGATCATCTCTAATGAGAGCCAAAGGAAGGCATGAAATATTGGAGGAACCAAATAGCAATGAGTTATGGGCATTCTCGAGTAGAGTGCCACAAAAAGATAAAAGAATTGCTCAAGGCTTGAGATCTTTAATAGTAGATTATTGGAAGGATAACAGAAGGACCTCTCATAATCAAAGATATATTATAAGAAGGAGAATTGGTAGTAAAATCCATGAGCCACATCCAAAGCATTATTTGGATACCACTCAAACCCAATTTTTTGTCGATTTTGTACAAAAGTTTCCTGAAATTAAAATATGTCAAAGGTATTTTGAAATGCTAAAGCCTTTTTATGTCAAAATAAATCACACATGCACTACTTGTTGTAGAGAACATATTGATTTTTCTAACCATTATGATGTTTATCGACGTATATCTGTAGATATGCATACTGACAATGTTTTGCAGGAATGTAACATAAGGCCTCCACCAAAATACTCAAGGGAATTCTTATCTTCCATTTTATGTGAAAGAGAGGATGGTAAAAATTTTTACAAGTCATGTTTGGATGGCACATGTCATCATTGTGGTGGCATGCAACATTTTCCAATTTTCTAACACATGGCTAGTACACACACAATTGGAGACAAAATTGTTGAATTTGGCAAATACAAGACATTGGCCTAAAGTCTAAAAGATGGGAAAGAAGCAAAGAAGTGTGAATTGGTCAGTGATAAGATTCAAGTATATTAGTTTATGGGAATTTTCTATGATCAGGTGGTCTATGAGTATGCAAGGCATAAACATAGAGCTCAATGGTTGGGCTCACAGTTCAAGTTATGAAAGGACACGTATCCACTTCATAGCATTGTTTCAGTTGTTGACTTCATGGAAAACTACACACTACAGCCACAGAATGAGGTGCAATCATAGTACTACAACTCCACACAAGTTGCTATATTTGTGCATATAGCATTCATTCATGCAAATGATAGTATAGAGGATAATAGGAAAGTATTGAGGGAGTATCACTTTTACATCAGTGATGATCGCACACATTCTACTGAGTTTGTGCAAGGTTGCTTTCAGATGTTCTATGTTGATCTGGCTAGTAGGGGCATGTAATTTAGTCAACATATCATATGGTTAGATAACTATACATCGTAATTCAAGAATGCTAGAATGTTTTACTGGTTGAACATGATGCATAGGATCAGTGGTGTTCAACATATGTGGAACTTCTCAAAGGTCGGGCATGGAAAGGGGGAGCATGATGGAGCGGGTGCATGTATAAAAAGAGCCATTGTACAAGAAGAGTTAAAGTACAAAGATAGTGTAAATTTGACAGATGCAAGATCAATTGTCGAGTGGTGCAATCATGCAATGGGTCCAGGTAGTCAAGGTAATTCTTTAGTTAATAGATTTTTTCATTTAGTAGATGATACTAACATTGCAAAATATGAGGATTGTTGTATTCTAATAGGATTGAGTGAGATACACTCTTTTAGAAGCCCCAATGCAGGTACATGGACTATCCATATGTGAAATAAAGCATGCTTTTGTTCTGCATGTACACTTCGAGCATGGAATGATTGTGAGTCAACAAAGTGGGTTGACGAATGGTATGTAAGAATTCTAACCCCACTTGACACTTATCAGCTCCCGACGGCTCTACAAATCATGAAGATGCAATCATCCATTGAATTTCATCATGTATCGGACCTTGTAGAACTAGGTAATACATCTTACCTTCAGGTTTTATTTCAATGTTCATTAAATACATCTAATAAGATGAACATATCAATGCAGGGCATGTATATGCAATGATTTCAAAGGAAGACAATGAAGAGGGTGCAGATTATTACCTATGTCATTGTATCAAGGCCAAAAAGAAATTGGAGGCTGTAGTTATAGATGGAGAAAACATAGAATATCCTACAGGTTTGGTGGTTGTTACTGGAACATGGCTTAGAAGCTACCCAGTTAAGAATGTTGTAGTTTGGTTGTTTGATGAATTCAACACACATCAGAAGATTCTTCACTACTCAAATCTTGTCATCGCCACCAACGTTCATTTGATCAAATATAAGGGAAGACCTATGAACAAGAACTTGTGGAAAGTGTATGAGTCTGACCGCAAGGCAATACTTGACACGATAAAGAGTAGAGCAGATCCGGATGGTTCCCTAGATTGATTGGTAAGTATGCACATTTAATTTTTAAAATCATGTTATTTATCATTGCTTTATTTCAAGTGTTTAATTTTGATTGTATAAGGGTTTACAAAATTGCATTAATGTAGATATGCAAAATGATGGTTATATGTTGCTATCTATTTGATCCAGACCTAGGAGGCCCAAACACACTCAAAGTGTCAACCTACCTTCAAGAGGCATATAACAAGATTAAAAGAGCCAATTAGGCCAATCCAAACAACTCCCAAAGTTTGAAAACAACCAGAAGTAGAATTTCCCACTTTCACCCTTGCAACCCTAGTATAAGTGCAAACCCGATTTTAGGCCTTTAACTCCAACACTTCCCAAAAGACTTGAAAAAAAATGGATTATTCAGACACCCATTACAAAGTCTCAAAACATATCTCGGGGTTAGACACAAGTCCTTTGGACCAAACTCCTAAAACTCCCACTCCTACGTTGTCCTAATTAGGCTAATTAGGCCTAAATTACAAAGCAACCCACCTTTATACTTATCACAAAAAATTGAAACTTTTGAGTAGCATTTCCCATGCCCTCAAACCACTAAATCCACAATTAGTTTCTAGAGTTAACTCTTCTAACATAGCAAACTATGAAATCCTTCATTTTTAGCCAAACCACGAGGGTTTACTAAAAACCTACATTCCACGTCTCCTTAGATCTCAAAACCAACTCAAACACTCTTAAGAAACCCTGTACATGCTTAATAATTCAAAATAAATGACTTCCTACTTATATTTTACCAAACCCTATACTAAAACCTCCACTTTCATGCATTTTCCGACATAAACTCAACAGGGACAACAACCCAATCTACTTTATTTCTTTCTCTCAACATAAAACACTCTCCCTAACACCTAAAAATTCTCCATGAGACCCAATACACCAATCACATTGAGCACAGTATGGTGTAGGTTCTCTTGCACCACTATTTGGTGCAGGGGCACCAAGCTTTGGTGGTTGTCATTAGGGTGATGAAGTCTTGTTTTGGCTTGGATAAGGTCATATAGACCATTTATTGATGTAATAAGTATATTTTAGTGGTTATTAGTGAGTTATTTCTAAGGTTTTAGTAGCAAATTTTCTAAATTAGTGCAAAGTGTCATTTTTAAAATTTTGAAGTGCAAGAAATGCATAGAGGGGAAGTTGAACAGTCAAGGAAGGCCAAAGATCACTTTTGGTGCTGGTTTTAAATCAATTCTTGATTAAGGGATTTGAATATATTTATGTGAATCTCAAATGAAGGAGTGTGTGGAGAAGAGTGAAATATTTTGTACAAGCATTGATCAATAAAGCTTTGTTTTCTTTGTAAATCTGAGTTTGTTAATTTTCTCTTTTTCAATCCTGTAGCAGTCAATTGCATGATCCCGTACTGAAGGGAATTGAATAAAAGTGTTTTTATTTGGGTAGAGGGATGTGTTAGCCACCTTTTAGTTTTTTTGGCATTGAAATCCATCTTGTTTTGAGCTCTTAGGGTGGATTTTACTATAGGTGGGTTTGGAAGTCTAAATTTCAAATTTTGAGGTCATCAAGTCATTTAATGGCTCATTCCACCTAATGTATATACTATAACTCGGTGTAATGAGTCCATTAGGTGGGGAATATGTTAGAAGATGATTCTTGGAGCAGGGGAGATCGTTTTGGAGTGATGGCATGTAGCCTTGGGTGTGATTTTGAGTGAATTTGAGTGGTTTTATGGTGCATGAGCACCTACACCTTACTTTCACAATTGGAGAATTAGGTGTGTATAGGGAGGTTGAAAAGTTTTTTTGATGTTTATTTTCCTTAATAAGGTCTATAAATACCATTTGGTGTCTCATTGATCCATTTTTGTAAACAAGGTCAAATATGTGAAGCAATTGTCAATGATGACAAATGGGGTCCTAAGTAGGTTCATGTTGCTTTTTATGTATTAGGTCATGTTTTAGGGTCTCATAAGGTCTAATTAGACAAAAATAGGTGCTTTAAATGTATTTGAAATTCTTTAAATTTTTTGTAGGGTCAAATAGTAAAAGAATGTAAAAGGAATCAAATGAAATGTTAACAAAGATAGGTAAACAAATGTAATTTGGCACTCCAATGGCTAATAAGGGACTCAAAATTCAGTTGGAGGTTGTTATGTCAGTTTTATTTGATCAAGAAACCTTTAAAAATGTGGTGGTAATCATTTGTAACATTGGATTTGTGTTTTTGTGAAGAAATCCAATTGAATTCTCATTGTTAGTAGCAAATTTCTAAATTTTCCTACCTTTTCTAGACCTATACGGTAACGTACAGTCATTGCATTGAGTAATTTCTTTATAAAAAATGTAGTGGCATGAATATTTTGTGTTTTTCATTAGGTCTGAAGGTTTAATGGAGAATTTGAAGCATTCTATAGTTGTTTTCTTGTGAACAGTTGGGTATACCCTGTTTTGGGGTTTTGTAGCCTTAATCATGTCTTCAAGACCCTTACACTAATTGTGTTCACTATAACTAGTGTATTAGGTCTTATGGAGGATGTTTAGATGCTAGGGAGATTGATTTATGTTGTGAGAAAGGAATAAAGTAGACCAAGGTTGTTGTTCCTGTGAGTTTTGTGTAGAAAATGCATGTAAATGGGGGTTTTGGTCTAGGGTTTGGTGGAATCTATATGAGAGGTCGTGTATTTTGAATCATTAAGCATGTACAGGGCTGTTGGAAAGTATTCAAGTTGGTATTGAGGTCTGAGGAGGTCTAGAAGCATCATATTCAATAAACCCTCATCAATAGTGCATAAAATAAGCGTTTTTGAGTTTGGGGTGGATTTGGCCGTACAAGTGGAATTTAATTATGGATTATGTGTTTTTTGGGTATTTTAATTGCTTCCCAAAGGTTTAAGATGGTTTGGTGAAGGATAAAGGTTACTCTCTTTGAAAAAGAGGCCAATTTCACTAGTTTTCTCCACGGTAGGGGTATTGGATCTCCATGTTGGTACAAAAGAGTTAATGTTGGGGTTTACATATGTTTTATAGCTTTGAAATGGGTATCTAATTCCATCTTTTTTTTTTCATGTGTTTTGGAAGATATTGGAGTTAAAGGCCAAAAACTAGATTTGCACTAATATAAGGTTACATGGGTGAAAGTGAGAAAATATGTTTCTTATTGTTGTCTAACTTTAGGGAATAGTTGAAATTTCTCTAATAGGCCTTTTAATCTTGTTATATGACTCTTGAAGGTAGGTTGTCAATTTGGTTGAGTTTGAGCCCTTGGGTCTACATCATTTTAGAGTGTGAAAACATTGAAAGACCCATCTCCAGGCCTCCTGTGACCTTATGACCACTTCAAACACCCTTGTTTAAGCCTGCACATGCTTAATAATTCTTAATATTATGCTTCCCCCAAACTTCACCCACTTTTAGTCTCTAAAACCTCAATTTTCCATTAAAAATCTGCTACTTCAACCCATGCCTTTTAGGCTTGAATTCATGCATTTTATACTTGATTGTCATTTGAATTGTCATTAACGAAATTATATATTAGCTTATATGTTCATCTTATTTTCCTCTTGTAGGAGTAGGTGTTGGAACACTTGAAGGAGTAGGTGTTGAAACACCTCAAGGAGGAGGTGTCGAAACAGTTGAAGGAGATAAAGAAAAGAGATGCCTAAAGAGGTGTGTGTTTATTTTATTTTGTGTTTGGTAAATATGCTCCTATTACCAACAATTGTATGCTAACTTGTATCAATTTGATGTTTTTGTGTTCACCTATATAGATTGACATTGCAAAAGTTGGTATGATTGGTTCTTTGAGAGGGGCATATTCTAGGACTCATGACGGTTTGAAGAGATGAATATATATGAGGTAATCAAGATTTCAATTTTAGAGTTCAATTATAATTCAATGTATATTGATTTTGATGTTAATTATTCAATTTTAAATTATATAATATAACTAATCTCAATTGTGGTTTGAATTTTTCTTATATAGTTACCTTCATAGCCAAAGAGTGATTGAAAGAGGCTCCATTTTGATGATCCACCAGTAGTTTAGGATGAGATAGACATTTTGGCATGTATATTATGAATAAATATCGAGATGGCATATGCCACACTTTGTAAAACTTTTTTTGAGTTGGCGTTGATGCCATTTTCGTATATGGACATACACTTGATTATTGGATAATTTCATATATAGAAGTTGATAATTGAAATAATTTGTTCGTCATGTGCATGTTTAAACTATTTGAAAATTTAATCTTCAACAATGGTTAAATATCAATGTACAATATCATAAAAAATAATGGTTATATTATATAGTTGACAATCAAAAATAATGAATAATGGTTAAATTATATCCTATATTGCTTAGTTATATTATGGTTAAATTATATAGTTTAAACAACTTTGAAGACAAGAACAATGGTAAAGTTTAACATTTTAATTTTAAATTTTAAAAATAGATATATATCATTGTCTTACACTACATATTTCATATTGCATTATCATTACATATTGAAATACAAAAAATATCATAGTTTTATGTTGATAAACATGCCAAAGTGATGCAGAGTAGGGTGGCAAACTCTGAACAAACCAACTACCCTTTAATCTTCCTTCCAGACACAAAAAACCATTGGAAAGTCATGAGCAGGGTACATAAGCACTAAATCAACAATCATCTTCCAATGAAATAGTCACCAATACTCCAACACTCAAAACCCTCACTTTTGACAAGTTTCAAAGGGGGTTTATTGAACACCTCACCTCCAGACCTCTATTCACCATTTGAATGCCTCCAACACCTTCAAATATGTCTTCCCTTGCTTAATTAACTCTTAGAAAGTGTTTCCCCAAGTGTTTTCCATCACTACCTACTCTTAACCTCCAAATTTCACTTGAAACACACTTTCTTGACAACTAGGCATCATGCCCAAACCCCCAAATGGCCACCTCTACTCTTGAAATCATGCACACATGCCCCCTACACCTAATTATGCCATTCCACCGAGTTACAATAGAATAAAATGGGTGGAAAAGACATTTGGTGGAAATTTCCATGCTGCCCCTGTGGAAAAAGCATGAATTTAGGCCTAGGAGGAATAGCTTGAAGTATCAGATTAAAGAAATAGTTTGGAAGAAGGTTAGAACTTGGTTGTTTCAATGTTATCAAGTGGATTTTGATGTGATAGAAGGTCTGCAAAGGCATGGTAGGTCATTTGGATGTTTGGGCTTGGTGTAGGAGCACCAACCTTCTCTGTGTTTTCCATGGAGAGTTTGATAGGTAGTGTGTGTGTTAGGGTGTTTGTGTTGAGTCCATGAGTTCAAATAAGGTCCTAAGTGACCATTCTATGGTACTTGGTCAACTTTGAGGGGCTTATGTATTCATTTTGTAATGATTGCAAATCAAATGGAAAGGAGTGTCAAAGTTGTCAAGGTGGTGTCAAGGGTGGTAGTATATTATTTTCTTGAATAAGACATTATTTTTAGGTGAATAAGGTCTCATTAGACCCATTTTCATAGGTTAGGTGATTAAAAGGGTCAAAAGGAGCAAACATTGCAAAGCATGTGATGATGTTATTAAATTGTGTAAAAGATGAAATTGTGATCTCCAACGGTCATAAGTGGTTTAAATTTCAGTTGGGAGGGAAGTTGGTCATTGGTTGAAGAGGAGAAACCTCTAAAAAGGCATGAGGACACCATTTTTAATGTTGGCTCAATGCTTAATGTATTGGCAATAAGAAAATTCTGAGTTTTCTTCATTTTTCTGTGTTTCTTTCACATTTTGTAGACCTGTATGAGCCTTATAGATTGACATTTTCTATGCAATATTTCATTTATCATGGAGGACTATGTTAGCCTTATTTTGCATCAGATTTGAAAGAATTTAATAAAGATTTGTTGAAGAAATCATTGCTTTCCTATGACAGGCTGAGAGCACCCTGTTGAGGGTTTTGTGATAAAAAACATGTCTTAAAGGGCCCTTACACCAACTGTATCTGTTGTAACTAGTGTAATGGGCTCTAGGGAGTCTGATTAAGTTGTAGGTTGCATGATTAGAGTTGTGGGGAAGGAACAAAGGAGATAAGCCTACTATCCTATTGATTTTTGTTAAAGAAAACACATGAAAATGGAGCCCTTAGCCTAGGGTTTGTGAAAATCAATGAGAGTGTGGAGTTTTTTTCAACTTTTGAGAACATAGAGGTTATAATACACATGTTTGAGTTAGTGGCATGGTCTGGGAGGTTGTGCAAGTGGGATTTTGAATAAACCCTCTTGGTTTGGCATGAAATTGAGGGTTTTGTGGTTTGCTATGTTGGAAGGGTTAACCTTGGGAAAAAATTGTGGTTTCAGAGGTTTGAGGGCATAGGAAATGCTTCCCTAAGGTTTCAAGGGCATGCAAGAAGTTTGAAGATATGTTGCTTTGCAATTTATGCCTAATTAGTCTAATTAGGTTAGCATAGAAGGGGTGATTTTAGGAGGTTGATCCAAAAGAATTATTTCTGAATTTGGGATATGTGTTACAACTCTGAAATGGGTGTCTGAAACCATCATATGTTTGTCAGGTGTCTTGGAGAGTATTTGAGTAAAAGGCCAAAAATAGAGTTTGCACTACTACTAGGATTCATGGGTGAAATTGAGAAATGGTGCTTCTGATTGTTGTCTAACTTGCAAGATTGTTTGAATTGCTTTAAAATACCATTTTCATCTTGTTATATTACTCTTGAAGAAAAGTTTTCAATTTTATTAAGTTTGAGCCTCCTGGTCTGTTGAATCCCTCAAGAGTCTGAAGTGCAAAATGGCTGTAAACTTTAGCATGACATTACTAGGGCATTGTGAGGCTTAGAAACTTCCCGTCTAAGCCTATGGGATCATGTTGTACCCCTCTACAATGATGTCTCTCAATTTTTTCTATCTCGGAGGTGTTCTCCTGTGGCGGCGAGATTTCTCTTGGGGAAAATGTTGTCAAATACAAGTAGTGCAAAGTTGCAAAGTGGTGCAACTTTCGTTCTGCAACTCGTCTGAGCAAAATAACTATTCCAATGTGTCCAAGTGGGTACGTTTACGCTAGGAATGATCCTCTTTCACACCCAAACACCTCAAATCGCTTCAAGCTACATTCAATTGGCTAAATCCCTTAAGAGTCTGAAGTGCAAAATGGCTGCAAACTTCAGCATGACGTTACTCGAACACCATGATGCTTAGAAAATTATCGTCTAAGCCTATGGGATTGTGTTGTACCCCTCTACAATAACCTCTCTCAGTTTTTTCTATCTCAGAGGCATTCTCCTGTGGCGGCAAGATTTCTCTTGGGGAAAAAGTTGTCAAATGCAAGTAGTGCAAAGTTGCAAAGTGGTGCAACTTTCGTTCTGCAACTTTCCTGAGCAAACTAATTGTTCCAACACATCCAAGTGGGTACACTTACACTAGGCATGGTCCTCTTTTGCACCCAAATGCCCCAAATCACTCTGAGCTACGTTCAACCGACTGAATCCCTTAAGAGTCTAAAGTGCAAAATGGCTACAAATTTTAGCATGATGTTACTCGGACACCGCGATGCTTAGAAAATTCTCATTTGAGCCTATCGGATCATGTTGTGCCCCTCTATAATAACATCTCTTGGTTTTCCCTTGGAAGGAAAATCAACATGTCTAAGTCACGAGCAAGTCCGCCCAATCTTGGCAAGGCACAAGCAAAGTCCGCCATGCCCATGGTCAAGGAAAATGTCCACAATGATGGAAAGTCTTCTTGGGAAAGAAAAGTTATGTCCAAACTGTTTTCAAGTCCACCCTTGGCTTGAATAATTATTTTCCAAGAAAAAGGTAAAGTCTGCCCAACTCAAAGCATACATGGAAAATACAACATAAAGTCGGCCCAACTCAAAGCATACATGGCAAAGACAACTTAAAGTCTGCTCCAAGCTGAAAATAGGAGATGGAAAACATATCTTGAAGTCTGCCTTAGGCCAAGATCAAAGGGGACATCCAACACACTGAGATGGTGCCTCGTCATCTTCCAACCAATCAAATTGTTCCAAGCTAGCATGTCTAGGTTCAATGAACCTAACACTTCATAATGCAACAACTTTTTATTGTTGGTTTATATTTAGCAGAACGACAAGTGTCCCCAAATGTAATTTTCTCATTGGTTGAGAGGTAGTTAGTTGTGATAAACCCTAATTAGGGTTTTATTTTTTAATCTCAGTCGTTGATTCAAAATCAATCTTGGCCATTGAATTGTATTTGAGGAGCCTATAAATTGAGCTCACCCCTCATTTGTAAAACATGGGAGCATCCATCACATACTACCACTACAACAAATGCTTGTGATTTGCTCCATTTTTTGCTTCCACCCACTTTTTTAATGTATTTTTTTCCAATTTTTTGAAAAATTCGGTGCTATTTATTAGGATGGAACTATTTTTGGTGTTTATTTGTGTCGATCAGGACAAGTTGGCACTAATTTGACACTCCTTTGTGCCGACATTAGCACCGCCTTTAGCACCGATATTGGCTTCGAGTGTGGTGCCACTGTTATTGCCACATTTGGCTCCAAGTTTAGCTTCAAGTTTAGTGCCACTTTTTAGCTCCAACTTTAGCTTTGAGTTTAGCTTCAGGTTTAGCACCGGTTTGGACACCCCTATGTCGAAGAGACTAATTTATATGTCTCATCGATGATGTAAAATAGTGAAATGTCAACAAGATACGGGCATATCGAGGAGAGAATCACTTATGTCACATCGACAAGGTATATCTACAAGTGCTCGGCGAAACACAACTCTTGGATATAATGAAGTAATGTCGATGAGACATTGAGATATCGGTAACACAAATAAGATTGTCTCATCGACACTCCTCAAGTAATGATCACAATCATACACTTCTATACTGTCGATAAGGTGAGCAAAATATGTGGTAGAGTGGTACACATCACAACCCCGCAACAAGAAGCATTGAGCAAGGTGGTAGTGCGGTAAACAATAGAAGGGAAGAGAAAAAAACCATCATACCGCAACAATAATTACGAGTCTCCCTAACATGGCAGAGTTACACTGATATATAAAGAAATACCACCGAAGGAAAATATCGATGAGATAATGACATATCAGCAAGATATATTAACTTGTCTCATTGACACCAACAACCAATATCAGAGGAACATAAGATCTAATGTCGCTAAGAAATTGAGATATCGGTAAGACAAATAACATTGTCTCATAGACACTCTTCAAGTAATGATCAAAAGCATAAACTTCTATACCGCTGGGAAGGTGAGCAACATATGCAATAGAGTGGTATATACCACAAACCCACAACAAGAAGCCTTGAGCAAGGCGGTAGTGTGGTAAACAGTAGAAGGGAAGGGAAGAACACCACCATACCATAGCGGGTATAATAAGAGATGGCGGTAGTGCGGTAATTGTGGCATCATTACAATTTATAGCACTAAATGCAGCAAATCACGTCAGTCACAATCCATTTGAATAAATCATTTGAATATAGCCCGCCAAAATACTCTAAAACTCTAATAAACATACTCTAAATTTTTTTTTGAAATCTTATTTTCATGCATAGCCCACCATAATGGAGTTTCCATTTTAATAAACATAGAATAAGACCTTTGTTGAAACCTTATTTTCAGGCGTAGCCCACCAAAATGGAGAAGTGTTTTAGTAAAGAATGATAGAGAATGGTAAGGAGATGTGTGTGATAGGAGGCATAGGATTCATTGTTGTTTATCTCATTCGTGCTTTGATCAACAAGGGTTACAATGTTCGCACTACTGTTTGTAATCTAGGTATTTAATTGACATATGTTTGCATAATCTCAAATTCCTTCAGATGCTTTTGAAGTATCAATGTATCCTATATAGGGTTTAGGATGACTTCTTTTAATTTAAAAAAATAAATCAGATGCTTTTGAAATATCAATGTGTCCTATATAGGGTTTAGAATAATTTATTTTAATTTAAAAAAATAAATAAATGAGATCTCCTAAATCTACCCTAGCACATTGTCCTCTTTCCCACTGTGTTCATTACTCCAGCTACTAGGGTTTTGCATTTGACATCTTTAATATCTTCATGATAGCGGCTTTTAAATAGATCTCAGTATTTTCTTTAATATATCATGTAACCCTTGAGTTCCATAATCCACCTTCAATCTATTCTAAGAACGTTGTCTTAAGTTAGACTGCATAGTATGCATATAAAGCAACTCCTTCATACCTACCATTGTTCCAAACCACCACTCACCACCTTGCTTAAAATGTTGCCTCCATAAGCACAATAACATGTTTTAAAATCATGGTTTCCAGTGATTGACCATTAAGGTCACTACTTTCATCAAGATACAATGAGATTTTTTTCTTCAAAATTAAGGCATTATTCAAGATAACATTGTGAATTGTTTGTTGTGTACAATTTGATTTTCTTGCACATTTACTACTTTTCTAACTGCCTTTAAGACTAGATATTGTACCATCAACTGCAATCTCAAACAACTCACTCATTGTCATTTGAAGATTCCTTTCATGAGCATCCTTATATAAAATCAAACTATGCCCTATAAACTGCCTACTTATAACTTACTAATATAGGGTACTCATTGTTTCATGGTATTTTGAGTTTTATTTAGAAGGGGTTAATATGTGGCATTTTTATGTGCAGGAAAAATAGATTGTGATGCAACGTTTGGGTATGGACAGTTCAGGAAAACTTGGATTGCTATCAGTGTCATGACCAGGTTGGATTGTACCTTGAGCTGGTGTGAAACACTTCTGGGTGTATTTGCTTGAGAGTAGAACCTGAGTGTAGGAATTTCCAAATATCTGATAGAGGAAGTTCCTACATTCTAAAGATAAAATCATAAATCTTCTTATCTAGTTTCTGATCCAACCTGACATCTTTAATATCCGATAGAGAAAGTTTGTACATTCTAAGATAAAATCATAAATATGCTTGTCTTTGTACAATCACTCATTTGAATTATTTCTTTAACAGTTTTAGGGCCATGTCCACATACATATCTTCTTCTTTTGCTAGTTGAACGCTCAAGCTCTACATTTGCTCCAATTTCCATCTAAAATAATCAACAACATGCATTAATTTATGATTGTACCTTGAGCTGGTGTGAAACACTTCTGGGTTTTTTCACTTTGAAGCAAAACTTGTGTGTAGGAATTTCCAAATATCCGACAGAGGAAGTTTCCACTACATTCTAAAGATATATTCTATGAAACATTCCTTATTTTCTATGAAACAATGTATATATTCTTGTACTTGTAAATATTATTTTACTGTATGTCTATTAAAGAAAACAAAGTTTGAATAAAAAATGCTTCACCCTTTTTTGTAAGTGAGTATGTGAATTATTGTTTAAGGAAAAATCTTACAGTGTTTACATTTTCAGTTTACTAGTTTCAAATCTTCATTTTCTATGTATATAAAATTGTATCTGCTCTTTATCTCTAATGACATAAAACAGTAATATCATCAGAATCAGGGTTTTCAATATTAGCACCATCATTGTCCACACTTTTCATATCATGTTCACTTTTAAGTACAATCATCAAAATTTTATTTTTATTTCTTGTCCAATTAATCTTGATTCCTTTCAGCACAACATAGTAGGTTGCATGTTAAATTTCAAACATTTTCTTTGCATTTTTTTTGTATATATTATTTTCTCAGTGCATCATTATGTAACAACAATTTCACTTCTGAGATATACAATAAAAATAAATGAAAGCACATGTTTTCTTTTTCAAGGGAAATGTATGGTGAATACCCCATGTCTTTCAGATAAGTGTGCAAGCGAAATAAGACATAACTGATTGAATTGATTTTCTACTGTACAATTGTTTTTTTATGCGGAGGTGCAACAGCTTATCATGGATTAGTTTTGGCTAAGAAACAAGGTGTTTCTAAACTATGGCTAGAGGGGGACTCTCTTAATGTGATTAATTGTCTCATGATGAAATGTCCTCCTTCATGGTCAATTGCCAATTTTATTAATGACTCGATATCTATTATTAACTCTTTTGAGGAGATCAAAATCACACATGTTTTTCGTGAAGCGAACATGATGGCTGATGGGGTTGCCAACGTGGGAGTGGCTGAGAGATCTGAGTGGGATTCTTTTGAATCACTACCTCTTAATCTGAAGTGTATTTCTAATGATGACCAGCTGGCTTGTTTCTAGGCGAGATGTTCTCAGGGAAAGGTTTTTCATTATGATTTTAAGTTGGGTTTTGCATGTCGACCCTTTGCTCTTTCAGTTTAATTATTCTTTCCTTGGTTTCTGTAGAAGGATGGACTGGCAGTTTTGGCAGGGTTACTTGGAATGATAAGCCCACACGTATTTATGGGTGTTTGTTGTATTGTTTTGTGTAGTACCTGGTTCATTTTACTTTTTCAATTCTTCTAGGTGTTCTTGGGTTTTCGTTTGTTTCCTGTCACTATGGGTGGTGACTGTTGCAAAATTGAGTAGAGTTCCTATGAAGAGTTTCAGAAAAATGCTATTGTGTGGGAGCACTTGGAATTGTGGGGGGTTACTAAATTTATGCAGCCTAGAACCCTGATGTAACGGATTTATTTGTGAAAGGATGGAATGGGAGATCTTATGTTACTAGGGCATTGAGTTTCGAATTGAAGAGGATTTTATTGCGGAGGTAACTGGTCTTTCAGTTGTTGGGAGAAATTTTTTCAGAGACAGGGGAGTGGCTAAGAAGGCTTTTGCGAATTTCTTTAAACATGACGAGAGGAAGAAGGTTAAGGAAATTGGAAGTGGAGGTTATGCTAGGAAGTCCTTGAAGCCACTTTGGAGGGACCTCATGTTGGCCATTATGCACTACTTCACCCTTGAAGGTCGATTATCTGTGGTTTACACTCACCATTTTATGCTCTTAAATCATTTTAGGCATAATGTTTCGGTCTCGTTTCCTTTTTACATATTATATTCTACGGAGAAGAGTATTGAAGACCACAAAAAGAACCCTAAGAAGGAGGTTCTTCATCAAGGGCTTATGTGTTTGATTTTTTCTCATATCAAGCTAAAGTTGATCTCGGTCTCCCCTAAAACTCCTGGTAAGAAGGAAGTTAAAAATGATGGGTATGAAACAAGGGACTCTTCCAGTGAATGGGTTGGTAATTCGAAGGAGGAAGAGTCAGAATATGAAGATATGTCTGTTGATGAAGGAAGCTGTGAGGAAAGGGATGAGGAATCAAAAGAATGGGGTAAGGGCTATGAGACTAATGTGGAGTTGCGGGAGACTATGGCTAATTCTGTTAGAAAATATTTGAAGGGGAAAACCAAAGGCATGAAGAAAGTTAAAGCTTTCGCCAAAAGGAAAATTGAGGTGGTTTCCCCTAGTTTGAATGTGAATCCCGCGTTGTCTTCTGGAAAAGAGGGTTTGAAGGGTTCTCATTTTGTGGGTGATGATGGTTTGAAGGGTTGTCATCCTATGGGTGATGTGGATTCTTCAAATTTTGATTGTGTTCAGAATGTTTCGTTGGGGAACCCTATTCCTAGTAAGGATGGTCTACTAGAGAGCTCCCCAGTGCAAGGGCTTAAGGTGCCGGTTAATTTGGGTGGTTAGTTGAGTGGCCCTGCTGATATGGGCAACTCTAAAATGGAGGTGAAGCCTAATGAGATTGGCCCCGTGGATATGTAGGGGATTGATGTGGTTAATTATTCTCAGGATTTTTCTACTATGGAGAAGGAAGTGAAGAAGGAACATCTAGAGGCATTAGCTGATTTGGAGAATCTTCCAGATAAGGAGAGGATATAGGTGGATGTTGAGGATTCCCCAGCCGAAGAAGAGGATGAACATAATAGGGGTTGTTCTAATGCCCCTGTTGACTTGGAGCAGAAGGGCCGGCCTTCGGTTAATTGGGATGAAATTGACATGAATATGTTTTGTAGAATGGCTGAAGATGGGACGAGAAACCTGCTTTCCCTAGTTAAGTGGTTATTTTCTAAGGTTAAGGAGCTCAATCGTCAGATGAAAAATTGGCAAGATGTTTGTGTTGCTATGATAAGAGGTAACCAAAAGGAGTGGGAAATAAAAGGAAAAGTGAAATCAATGCATATTACGCTTGATAAGCTACTAGCTAATGTTGATCATTTGGGGGTTTCTCATGAGGAAAGAATTTCCTCTTTTTAAGTTATTGTTAATAAAATGTTAGAGGAAAAAGTGGCAAGTTTGGAGGATAAAATGGGAAAGATGTCGGAGGACTTGAAAACGGTGGTCAATATTAGCAATAACTCTTTGAATACCACTGCTATGGGTCTTTCTGTTCTGAATGAGAAAGCGCTGAATTGGACCGGAAAACCACTTGACTTGGGTAATATGGAGGAAATTATTGAAGAGATTAGTGGCTCTTACCTAGTGGAGAAAGCGAAAGCTTCTACTCCCATGCTGGAGAAGGACATGCAGGCAGGTTCGTGCCTTAGGATGAGGAGCAAGATGAAAAAGAGGGTTGTTGTTGTTGTTGAGGAGCTGAAGGATGTTATCAGTATCCATGAGGAGGTCATCAAGGAGAACATGGCCTTGACTAATGTTTTAGATAATTTGCTATAGCTGGTGCTTCCTCTTTTGGTTCAGCAGGTTTGCTGATGTTTTTTGCTTTTGGGTTTGTTAACAGGTTGCTAATGTTCCATCTTATGTCAGCTTTTTGGTTTTTTGGGTTGCTGGGCTTAGTGGTTTAATTTCTCTTGCATCTTGGCATCGTTGTAAAGGGTTTTGGGGCCCCTTAAAAACCTATTTTTCCTTATCAAAAACTGATTCAATTTGATTTTCTACTGTACAATTGTTTTTTATGTTCTTTTTACTTTTTGCATGTGGATTACCCTCATAAAGAGACTACTTATCTTTTCTTAAATGAAGCCTTTACATTTCCTTTCTATGAAAGGAATTTACTGCTTGACAATAGGTTCGTAAATGTTGACAATCAACTTATGGCATTCCTTAAGTCAACTGTAAGACAAGAATCCCCCCTAATTGCCAATGGCATGAAATGCTATCAAACACATTTATGAAAATTAATAACATTCAATTTTCATAGTCCATGATAGTTATGTAAAAATTTGCACAGTTTATCTAGAAATCTTACTTACATAACATTTATGAAAAGGTCATTAGTAATTTTTGTCACAAAAAAATATCAAAATAAATTTAGTGCTTAATCAATGTTGTCTCATCTATTTCCACCCACTTTCCTCTTAGTGATTTAGTATTTTTACGCCGTCCACATCCTCTCTCCATGGCCTCCTCTGTGAATAAAAATGTTGTCACAGAAGCTTTCACCGCACTATCGTCAAGAAGGAAGAGGCAACTTGCGGGACCACGGTAAAAACCACTCTACCGCACCGAGCTGATGAAGGAGTTGCGGGACAGAGGTGGTCACCGCACTTCCACACGCCAATGGTAGAAGACTTGCGAGAGTCACTGCAACACCACTAGGAATATAAGGAAGAATCATGTGCCGCCACAAAAGCTTTCACCGCACTACCACCAAGAAGGATGAAGCACCTTGCGAGACTGCGGTAAAACGTGCAATGATAGGCGCTAAATTAGGCGCACTTGGTGCCACCTTAGGTGCCCCAAACTAATTACATTAACGGCCAAAATTTGGCACTCAAGCTGGTGTTAAGGAAGAAATCAGACGACAAAAAAGGGCAAAAAGGGAAAAATGCCACGTGAAGGAAGAAATCAAAATCAAAAATTAAAAAATTTCCCGCGTGAAGGAAGAAATCAGATGACATAAAAGGGAAAAAATTGCGCGAAGGAAGAAAGAAAGGCGCTACCAACAACTGAAGAGATCACGAAGCCAGGATGCACAGAGGAAGTCTAGTGAGGAGAGTACGCAGGTATTTGAATTTTTTCATAAGATTATATCAAATTTATTAAACGATATTCAAATTTTTTTTTTCTTCGATCGGTGATAATATTTTTATTTTATTTAAGATAAATCAAAATATACAAAGCTCCAAATAATTTTTTTTTTCAACACCATCACATCATGTCTGTTAAAACAGAATAAAAACCTACAAATCGAAAAGCCCTACCAAAACCGCATGAAAACTATCCAACTAACTACTACCCAAACACCTGCTATTTACAGTATTGAAACCAAAAACAGGGCTTAACCCCTTAAGCTTATACATCAACATCTAGCTTAAGCACAGTAAACTAGTTTACACGGAAGTTCCAGAAGCATTGCCCAAATGGAATGGGCACATTTTTGTGAGCGGCTTCACCTTCTTTCTCGAACACAAACCCTTCTTCTCACACAGCTCCTCTATGGTGATGGCTTTGAGTCCCCCTATTATCTCCTCAATCTCCATTAATTTGACGCATAGTTTCAAAGCTTGCCACTCCCATTTCACACCCTCTCTCCACACGGCTTTGGTTCTTCCTTCTGGCCACCTAATGAAAGGGTGATTTATCTCTGCTACTTCTGGGTCCACACCTTCCATGCCTTCGTTCATAAATACTTTTCCTGGTATAGCCCTTTCCAGGATACTCTCCATGTTCACTAAGAAATCCCTATGCACCAACACTTTCATCACTTTCCTTACAACCACCACTAACTCTCCTAAGTCCAGTCCCCACACCATGATCAGAGAGTATATATCCATATTAGTCCGATATCTGTGCTTCAAATTTTTGAAGCCATTACCCAAAATGATTTACACTGATTGCACCACCTTCACATCCTTGTATAGGAACAAGCCACATAGTCTCTTCATCATCACTTTTCCATCAAAAGGATCCAATTTCCTCCTCGCTTTCAGAGTTAAGTTGGCCTCCATTTATTCTCTAGTACATTAGCCACCAGACTACTTCACATTGCCATCCTAACACTCTCCTTACTCCCGTAAACCAAGAAGCATCGAAGGAAATGCAAGAAAAAACTTCATTACATAGCAAATTTTTGGCCATCAACATTAATGTCGAACGTACGTCCAACGTCGACAAAAATAGCTAATTCTTCAATAATTTCGAAAAACATTCCTTCAATAATTTGTAAGTATATTTAATATGTTAAATGATATATTTTTTAATTTCCTTGGAAAAAGTAAATGATTGCATATTAATTAGTTTAAAAGTAAATGATTGCATTTCTGGCTTTGGCTTCTAATTCATCCCATGTTTTACCTTCCTCCTCTTCAGAATCTTTTTCTTCTTCTTCGTCCTCCTCTAACTCCACAAGAGATTAATCTTCTGAACCTTCCTCATCTGATTCTGATTACTCTTCTACATCAGAGGGTTCGTATCCTTGATCTGACTCTTCTAAATTATCAGAATCAGAATCACTAGCTTCCATATTCAAAAATTCCCAACCACCATCTTCAATAAATTTATCTAGATCATCAATAATAGTCTTCAAAATTGGCTGCCAGTTCAAGTTCATTCTTCTTTCATAATACTTTATATCCATGAAAACCAAGCTCTCTAAATGGTATATCAAACTCTAGTTCAAAATATTTTAGATGAGGCTACTCCTATAGCTCTCTTACTCGCTTGAAAAATCCTTCAAACTCTGACTTCTTAACATTCAAAAGATAAATGGAATGTCCTCAACACCCAGTAGAGCTATCCAAAAAAGCTAACTAAAAGCTAACCTAGATTTTTAGTTTAATAATTTAATTATAAAGTTTAAACTTTGAATGCTAATTTTTTTATGTGTTATTGGCTTATTGTAGGCTGCAACATTGTTTAATATTTATATCTATAAATTGTCTCTATCACATTAATAGTGTGTCAAAATGGAAAGGAACTTGTTGGAAGTAGTATGCTCTAAATTGCCAATACTTAGTGAATCTAGATCCATAGTTAGTAATGTCCAAACAAAACTTGTCCCAACAGCCATAGGGAAATGGGAAAATTTAATGGGTAATAATCAATGGGCTACGTAGGAGGTTGTCATACTGTCAGCTGATTATTACCCATTAACTTTTCCCATTTCCCTATGGTTGTTGGGACAAGTTTTGTTTGCACATTACTAACTATGGATCTATATTCACTAAGTATTGGCAATTTAGAGCATACTACTTCCAACAAGTTCCTTTCTATTGTGAATGTGATAGAGACAATTTATAGTTATAGATATACTTAGTATTGGCAATTTGGAGCTTAACACTTCCGCATTTCTTTAATCAATTTGAAGCATAAGACTAAGACTACTCAAATGACATCACAGCCAGGTAAAAATTTACTAAGGGCATAATAGTAGTATACTTGTGTATGTGTATTTCCTTCAACTAAAATTTGCATTTATACTTAAGTGATTGATGTATACTTGTGTATGTGATCAAATTTTCTTCTATTTAATGATATTATTGTGTATTTAAGGTTTGTTTAATAAAGGGTGCATGAAACAAGTTTTAAATGAGTCCAAGTCTCGTTACTATGGTTGTGATACAAACAAAAGGTGCTTACACATTGGTTGGATATATCCTCACCAAAATGATTAGAAAGAAATTTCAAATTTGTAAGTAAACTTTGATAGTCAAGAAAAACATTAATAAAAATTGGAAGTAAACTTTGGTAGATATGCAGGCGAACTTAATTCATCTGACTTTATGCCTCTTGGTAGACATTAGGATCTCCCCTCCTAAAGTTTGGACCACATCCATTACCTCCACATAAAATTGGACATCATTGGTCTTCTTGGTTCCCACGCCACGATATGGTTGTGCAAATGAAAATGAAGCAAAGTAATCATCCCCTTCTCCGCTAGCTGGAAGAATGAATGCTTAATGTTTTGATACATGATATTAGCTCTCTCTTTTGCTCTCATGGTTGAATACCGAAATCCATTATGGTGGGCCTCCAGAGTTACAGTCATCTTTCATCCTCTTCCACCAAATGTTGGCCTGATCCACACATCTGCCAGCCTAATTGGATTTTTTTTAAAGCTGAAGTTTCTCTTGAGTCACTAGTGTAGCTCTCTCTACCTTTTCAGACTCTTTCATTGCTACAGATCATCTCTGGGATTTAATCATTTGTACCACATGGTTGATGTGCTTTGAATCCTTGCATCTAAAGGAAATTTTGTTAACATAAATAATGCTAGGGAATTTCAATGTTTCCATTGTAGTTGGCATTAAAGCTAATACTTGCAACATTGAAAATTATCCTTATATAAGAATTCCCTCCATCTTGTTGGCTTGTAACACTCTTGATGGTGGCTACATGAAATATGATTCTGATTCCTCTTCTACATCGGAGGGTTCATATCCTTGATGACTCTTTAAATATCGAATCAGAATCACTAGCTTCCATATTCAAAAATTCCAACCACCATCTTCAATAAATTTATCTGGATCATTAGTAATACTCTTCAAAATGGTGCGCAATTCAAGTTCATTCCTTTCATAATACTTTATATCCATGGAGTTCATCCATTCCTTGATGCCATCAAGTGAAAGATTGAGGAATGGCATCAATGTGAGTACATCCCACTTGAAGTCTTTGAAAATAATAGCCATATCAAATTCCTTTTGCCCAAGTCCTACTCTCTCAAGTTAACAATCTCAATCTCACTATAGTGATTACTAAGAAAGGTAATTCCACCAACTCTACCAAATAGTTTACCGTAGGAACAATAAAAGTAGAGGCTTTGAAAGGAACTCCATGAAAACCAAGTTCTCTAAATGGTATATCAAACTCTAGTTCAAAATATTTTAGATGAGGCTGCTCCCATAGTTCTCTTACTCGCTTGACAAATCCTTGAGAACTCTGATTGATTTCTTTTTTCCTATCCCTCTCTTATTTGTTCTTCCTCAATTTCATCAGGATCATACATTGACCTTCTTACCCCTCCTAAAGTTTGGACCACATCCATTACCTCCACATAAACCAAATCCTTGGTCTTCTTGGTTCCCACGCTAGATATGGTTATGCAAATGAAAATGAAGCAAAGTAATCATCTCCTTCTCCATTGGCTAGAAGAATACATGCTTAATGTTTTGATACATGATATCAACTCTCTTTTTCTCTCATGGTTGAATACTAAAATCCATTATGGTGGGCCTCCAGAGTTCTAGTCATCTTTCTTCCTCTTCCACCAAATGCTGGCTTGATCCACAAGTTGCTAGCCTAATTGGCTTTTTTTTTTTTAAGTTGAAGTTTGTCCTGACTCACCAGTATTAGCTGTAACTTTTTTGAAATTTTATTATGGTATGTGCACTTTGATATGATGTAATATGATTATGGTTTCATCTCATATGTTGTAATATTAGAAATATAACAAAAAAATAAATTATTGCATCAAATAAACAATAAATTTTCATTTTAAATGTTCTTTTTTTTGCAGAACATGGGTCTTCCAGAAGATCAAGATGATCCTCAACATGATATAGATCCACAAAATATTGATTTTTTTGGTATAGATCACATGGTAGAGGATGATGATGACATAAATATGGAAGATGCCGAGGTTGATGACAATGATGACCACAACGACAATAACGACAACGACGACGACGATGATGATGATGATGATCAGGATGGTGATGATGATGATGAGACAGTTGGTGATAGTAACCAGTGACAATCATGATCATATAGACTACATCATGGATCATTGTTGATATATCGTTATGATGACTCTTTTCACGATTACTATCATATGTATCATTTTCATGGCCTACTCTACTATATTGTTGAGTTGTATCATATTGACATGTATCATTTTCTCTATATCATTTGGACATGTATCATCTTGACTTGTATCAATTTGAGTTACATAATTTATCAATTTTATTTATATCATTTGTACATGTATCATTTTCACTTATGTCGACTGTTGGACATGTATCATTTTGACATGTTTTTGATGTACTGGCATATTTGACTTTCACTTGTTTTAGTTATATATAATGATGATCTTATCAGTATTGACTTGTCAATTTATATATATTAAAAGTGGTTGATGATTTTAATTTACTGCTCAGGATGGATGTTGTCAAATTCAATTGAATTATAGATTTTTGATTCACTTGTTTTAATTATAGATGATGATCATGTTACAATAATTATATTGTTATTTAATCATATGAGTTAAATAATTAAATTACTTACTCTATAATCATATGAGTTATTTAAGAGGCATGATATATTTAACTAATTAATAAATGGAAACAAAACAAGAAGCATTTTTAGAAGCAAAAAAGGAAGCAATAATGGAAGCCAAAATAGAAGCAAATTAGAAGCAATCTTGGAAACAAAATTGAAAGCAAAACTGGAAGAAAAACTAGAAGTAAATCTGTAAGCAAAACTAGAAGCAAAACTGAAAGCAAAACTAAAAGAAAAACTGGAAGTAAATCTGGAAGCAAAAATAGAAGCAAAACTAGAAGCAAAATCAGAAGAAAAACCGGAAGCAAACTTGGAAGCAAAATCAGAAGCAAAACTGGAAGCAAAACCGAAAGAAAAACCGGAAGCAAACTTGGAAGCAAAACTAGAAGCAAAACCAGAAGCAAAACCGGAAGCAAGTGTGGAAGCAAAACTAGAAGAAAAATTGGAAGACAAATTAGAAGCAAAATTGGAAGAAAAATTGGAAGCAAACTTGGAGGAAAAACTGGAAGCAAAAGTGGATGCAAAATTGGAAGCAAAACTAGAAGCAAAAATGGGAGTAAAGATGGAAGCAAAACCGAAAGACAAATTGGGGCCAATTTTGGCACAATTTCTATCATTACTTCTTGGCGCTAATGGAGGCGCATGATTTTCCCGCGCTAATTTTGGCGATAACAAACATCGCAAAATTCAAACCAAAAATGGACGCCAAACTAGCCATGCCTATTTGCGCTGAGTTTAATGCTATCCAAATTGTTCAACTCATGTTCTCAAAATACACTAAAATTTGGCACCAAAGTCGGTGCTAATTTCCTATTGTGTTGTTGTGATTTTCCCTCCTCTAGGATACTCCTAGGTGCCTAATCCTACCATGCTATTTAATACAGTCTCGAGTATGTCTCACTCTGCATACGACCCTTTAACCAAGCTATAGGCTCCATCTCAACAACTATTCTTTAGTGGTCAGACCCTCGACTCTTCACAACAAGCCCGAAATTCCCATAATCATGTTGGAGGATCTAACCCCGTGACACATACGTCAACTGCAACCACTGCAGAAAGTGAACGTACAACTCATCTGACAACAAAGTTGGAGAATCTGAAGAAAACATTGTCTCAGGTGACCAATGAGATGGTACAGCTCAAGTATAACTCCCCTCAGAATCAAAATCAAAACCAAAATTACCAAAACCAGGAAGGGTATTCCAATCAGGGTAGTTATTCCAATTAGAATGCTAATGAAAACCAAAGGAACTTTCAAAACCAAAGTCCCCCAATCAAAATTACCAGAACCAAAATAGAGGATACAACCAAAGATCCAATAATAACAAACAATGGAACACTGGACCAAACAATGGGGGAGTTTCCCATAACTATCAAGTTGGTGATGACAAACCACATACTGCAAATGTTGCAGATCTTAATTTCATGACAGATTGGTGTAGGTTGGATGACACTGGAGCACATTCTAAAGTTAACTGTCCCAAAATGGAGAAAATAGTTAAGATTGCACAAGTTGATGATCCACTGCAAGGTGCCCCCAACAAGAATGGTGGATCCATAGATATAGCCATGGCTTATGAACTTTTTGATGAAGGATCTCCTTTCCCCAGACAAGAGGAAAATGAGCTAGAGGAAGATGTATATGATGCTCAAGCCTTCCAATCCAAAGGGGGTCATTTCTTGAGGAATCAGGGTAAAGGCCCATTCACCACATCTGCTCCTCCAAACACTATAGTTCCACCCAATCAAAATGTGGACAAAAACCCGCCTCCACCGAAAGGCCCACTTGAATTTCAAAATAAAGGTAACTCATCTTTTGTTCCTAAATATTAGATGAAAAATGACATGGAATTTGATTTTATTGTAGAGATGCAAAAAGAAAAGACTTTGTTGTGATTATTTGATATTTTAAAGTGGTACCCTGCCCAACACAACATCATGTTGAGAGCTTTAGAAGAAGCAGATCAGTCAAAAGGAAAGAATAAGGCGACTCCAACCAAAGAAATGAATGTGGGCCTATACAAAGGTAAGATAGGGCCCCCACCATTCTTTTTAAGCCTAAGAATCTTCGAGAAGAATTTACACAATTGCATCTTGGATTTCAGAGCCTCAAGTAATGTCATGCCCTTTTCCATTTGTAGAAAGTTAGGTTTAAATCTGGTTTAGACTCATAAGAAAGTGATACAGTTAGACAAAACTAAGGTTAATGTGGTAGGGGAACTAAAAAAAATCATGTGCATGTTGGATCAGATCCACGAAACCAAACCTATATGTATATCCAGGTAGCTAATATCCCCAAGACATATGGCATGCTTCTAAGTCGAGACCTGATGAAAAGTATCAGGGGTTACCTATCTTTGGACTTTTCACACATGTGACTACCATGGAAAGGGGTAGCAACACAAATTACGATTGAAAATGAACCTCATCTCAAACATATAATCATTGAGTATGACTGTCCTAACAAGGTAGCCTACTTTGAAACCGAGATAGGAGTTTATAGGAGAGAGGAAATCATGACCTTTTCGATGTTTAATCCTGATAACCTACAACCTTTAGAGCACAATGACCCCATGACCACTGTTAACTAGCAGGTTTTAATCAGAAAGTTACAACAAGATAGGCTAGTTCTGGGAGAAGAGGTTGATCTATGGAGTCTGCTACTCCCTAACTGGTGCAAAATTCATTACCAGAGTCATTTTGAATTGACATGTCAACCTTGTGTAGACATCATGAACCAAGTCTACCAGTCAATAGAAACTTGTGAGTGCCAACCCGAAACACCCCTAAATTAGTTTCCCTTTGAGGCAGAGATGCCACTATCTTGAGAAGGACCAATAATACACAAGAAGAAGTCCTTCCCCCAATCAAATAGACTTAGGTTTCATGTTTTTCCTTGGGAAATGAGATTGTAGAATCTCAAGAACTGTCTAATACACCAACCCCTACCAATCTTCCAATTCCAAGGGGGTTGTTGAACCCAATAACCAATTGTAAACCCACTGATCAAGATCATATTTAGGAAGAAGTGCCCACACAGGTCCTAAATCTGAGTGAAATTTCTGATGACTGTTGTTTAGACCACTCTAGATGTCTAGAAGTCCTAAACTAGTCTGAGCCACCACGTATTAACAATTACCTCGGCTTACCCTAAGAAAGAAACCCCAGCCCAAGATCAATTGTGGATCCTCAAATTTGATGGTTCCAAGTCAAAAATAGGGAGTGGAGCTAGGGTTGAGCTAACAAACCCGAAAGGGAAAACATACTTTGCTTCTTAGAGGTTGCAGTTCGGTTATACCAATAATGTGGCAGAGTATGAAGCGTTGGCCAGAGGACTGGTGTTTACACATCAGAAAAAGGTTACAACTTTGACAGTCATGGGAGATTCTAAGTTCATTATCAAGCAGGTTCGCAGTCAATACACATGTCATAACAAGAGGTTGGCTGCAAACAAGAACAAATAATGGAATTTGATAGAAGACTTTGATGCCTTTGGGATCAAATTGATTCCCAGAGAAGATAACCAGATTGTAGATGCACTTGCTATTTCTGCTAGTACCTTAGAACCCATGCAAGATTCTAAGTTGAAAAGATTTTCAGTAGAGTTAGTCTCGATCCTAGCCATTCCTGACAATGTTAGGAATTTCTAGGTCTTCAATGATGACCAACATATATTGGCCTTCTTGGTGAGCTCAGACGTCTTCGAAGGACAGATTATTGATGAATCGGACAGAGATCAGGGAGATTGAGATCTAGAAACATGTGATGCAGAAGGGATAATGAACCTGAAAATGAACAACATTCCTAAGGGAATGGTAGCATTAGAGAGGATCTTCAACTCTAATCCTCGAGCCGTGAAAAATTTCCTACTAACACTGACAGAGGGAATTACGAGTCAGTCAACTTGGTAGATTCAAGCCTTGAGAGGAATGCATTTATTGGAAAAACCTGCCACAAACACATTCAAGATAAAATCCTAATAGCATTGAAAGAAGATATAACAACAATTGCTTGGGGGTACAAAGACTTTAAAACCTTTGATACTTCAGTAATAGCACATACTATCCCTTTAAAACTTGAAGTAAAGCCCTTCTTCCAAAATCAACGCTTAGTAAATGTGCTAATTGAGCCCTTAATTTAGAAGGAATTGCATAAGCTTTTGTCAGCAAGGATAATCTTTCTAGTAATGCATTCCACTTGGGTCGCTAATTTGGTTCCTGTGTGTAAAAAGAGTGGAGAAATTAGGTTATGCATTGTCTTTAGAAATCTTAATAAAGCTTCAAAGAAGGACAATTATCCTCTTCCTTCCCTTGATGAGGTGTTGCAAATAGTGAATGGTTCACAAATGATGTCATTCCTAGATGGATATTTAGGATACAACCAGGTAATGGTCAACTATGAGGATAGGATGAAGATCACCTTCACTACCAAGTGGAGGACATTTGCTTATTGGAGGATGCCATTTGGTCTTATCAATGCTGGAGCCACCTTTCTGCGAGCGATGGATGTGGCATTCAAGGATTTGGTAGGTAGGTGTATTATTATATATATGGATGATTTGACTATGTTTTCAAAGAATAGAGAAAACCATGTTGTAGATCTATCAAAGGTCTTTCAAAAGTGCATAAGTTATGGAGTCTCCCTCAATCTGAAAAAGTGTGTGTTCAGAGTTTCAGAAGGAAAATTACTAGGCCACATAATATTAGAGAAAGGAATTTCAATTGACCTAGATAGAGTGGAATCCATTCTGAAAATGACCATGACCGGTAGCAAAAAGGAGATGAGGTCCTTTTTCAGGAAGATAAAATTTGTGCAGAAATTCATAACTAGGTTTGCAGAGATTTTCAAACCCCTCAATGAAATGATGAAGAAAGATACTAAGATTGAGTGGAGCAATGAGTCTAAATATGCATTTTCGCAGATTAAACTATCTATTTCAAAGGCACCAATTTTAACTAGCCCTGATTATCTGAAGCCTTTTTATATATATTCTTTTGCATCTGACCATTCTTGTGTTGTTTTGACACAACGAAAAGGTGAAGGAGATGAAAGGTCGATTGCTTTTATGATTTCTTTGTTCAAGAATGTTGAAGTTAGATATCCACATTTGGAGAAACATGCTTTTGCACTAGTGTGATCTATCAAGAAGTTCTGACACTATATCCTCCACAATCAAATTATTGCCATAGTTCTCGACCCTACTGTAAAGTCCCTTCTTATGCAGAGTGAACTGGGGGAGAGACAAGGAAAGTGGATGGTAATCTTACAAGAATTTGACATTGAAATCCATCCAATGAAGTTAGTTCAAGGACAAGGCCTATCCAAGGCAATGGCAGATGTTGATGCTAAGATTACCTGTCAACAGTATACGGTACAATCATTTATAGACGATACTTGGTATGTTGATTTCATCTTTTTGTTGCTAAATAACAAATGTCTAGATGGGATGAACGCCACTCAGAGGAGAGCACTCAGGCTAAATATTTCCCACTATATGCTCAAAGGGGGAGCTTTATATCGAAGAAACTTTGAGGGTGTCTATCTATGATACCTTGATTAGTAACAAGCAAAACAAACCATAGTGGAATTTCATGGTAGACATGGTACTGGACATGGTTTTTCTAATTCCATGGCACACCAAATTTTGAGATTAGGTTAATACTAGCCTCATGTGTTCCGTGATGCTCACCAACATGCGAGGAAATTTCATACATCTTAGACATCTACATCTAGGGAACACAATCCAACAATACCCCTACAGCCGGTGTATGAGGTAAGACCATTTGCCCAATGGGCATTAGATTTTATCGGGGTGATTAACCCCAACTCTTCTGTAGGTCACAAATTTATTTTGATGGAAACTGACTATTGTACACACTGGACTAAAGCTCAGCCTTGTAAGAACAACACTACTAAGGTTGTCATCAAATTCCCTAATGAATGCATTGTTACTAGGTTTGGAGTACCGTTTACCCTGGTATGTGATAATAGCCCTACTTTTTCTTTAGCCAAATTTATTCAATGGGCATATGAGCATAAAATTGTGTTAAAATATTCTTCTAATTACTACCCATAAGGGAATGGAATAACTAAGTCTACGAACAAAAATCTTTTGGAAGTAATTAAGAAGTTGTTAGAAAGTAATCCTAGGGATTGGCATACTCAACTCAGATTTTCCTTATGGGTAGATAGAACTCGAATCAAGACCACCTTAGGAAACTCGCCATTCAAGTTGGTCTATGGCTAAGACCCAGTCTTTCCTATCCATCTACAGATACATATTCTTAGGTTTATGCAAGAATTCTACCCAAATGATGATAGGATAGAAGTTAGGCTAACCAATTTATTGAATCTAGAAGAACAAAGAGATGTCGCTTTACAATAGTTTTCTAAACATCAAGTTGTTGTCAAATGTTGGTTTGACAAAAGAGAAAAAATCAAAGCTTTTAGAATATCGGACCTAGTACTATTTTGGGATAAAGCCAGGGAAAAGAAAGGGGACCATCAAAAGTTTGACCGACTTTGGTTGGGTCCATATCAGATCGTCAAGATCCTCAGTGAGAATTCCTTTCGGTTGAACCTATTTCATTGCCTCTCAATGGGTAGTTTCTCAAACATTATTTTGGCCCATGAGGGTCTGATGTTTTGTTTGGATGTATATATGTAATTAGTTGGTTTGTTTCTTTTGTTTGTTTGTTTTGGGTTGTTGTTGTTGTTTTTGTTCTTGTCCTTTTGTTTCTGGGTGACCTCCATTTGGCTCTATTTCAAAATTTAGAGTGATTATTCAATGTATATTGAGGATAATAGGAGAGAAATTGGTTTAGGTATTTTCAGATGTCTATGGAATTTTTTCATTTCAAGACCTGTGTCTTGTGTTCTTTTTTAAATAACAACCTGAAAGGTTAAGAAAAACTAGGTGTATTGTAAGTAATCTCATAGACCATGGCTAAATTTTTCATGAGATAGATAGAAACATTTGTTTACATGGAGGCCTATTTTTCTCTGGATAATTGTATTTTGGATTTAGGTAAAAAATTCAAGTCTTGAAATCGTCATAAAATCCATTGTAGTTCTCAACCCAAATTTCAAGAGGATACATCTGAGTATTGAGGAAAAGATGAAAGAGAAATTATTTAAGTAAGCCTATATAAAAAGAAAAGAAAAGAGAACCATTAACTGATGGAAAAACTCAATATGAGAAGGGTAATTCAAGTATCTCTACCGGGGCTATGGATGTCTAGCTGGTAGTAGAGAAATGCTTTGAGAGAACTAGAGGTATCTCCATCGGGCTATGGACACCTATCTGGCAGGGGAGCAATACCCAGGATATCATTGCATGACAGTCATAAGGATTCAACTCACGTAGCCTAAATCTTTAATACAATTATTTTGGGATGGGAAGAACCTTTATAGAAATAGATACACCATACATGCACACACTCAAATTTGATGTGGTTATTGCTGATTTACATTTGAGATTCTAGCTCAACCTTGTTTTCCATAACTAATCATATTCAAGTTTAAAAGTTACATGAACCAGAGGTTTTGGGTGACTGAATTTTTTAGTATTTTGAAAATGGGTAAACCATTTTCCCAGTAGAGTCGCCAATTGCTATGCCTTGCATAACCACCCTATTTTTTTTGTTGGTCAAAATGGGTCCCCCTTGTGTTTGTTTTTCCTTGGTGTTCTTGTTTGGGTCTTAGGAATTGTTCTTTTTCCTCCTAAGTTTTTGTTTCTTTTGTTTTTACAGGTTTAGGATGTGGGCTGAAACCGGACTTAGAACTTTGACAAGGTTCCTGGTCTAGTTTTCATTTTGGTCCTGACTTTGTTTCTTGCCTTGTTGGCTTCTTTGTTATTTTGTTTGTCTTGGGCTATTGGGTTGTTTTCTCCCTTGGGTTTTCTTTTGTTTTCCTCCTCTTTGTGTTTCTTTTCCTTTTGGCAGAAGTGGAAGCGGAACGAAAATTGAACCCAGAACTTTGCAAAATTTCCAAGTCCGGGTTTCGTTCTCATCTCGCTCTCGTTTGGTCTGCCTTGTGTTTTGTTCTCATTTCGTCTCCTATTTTGGAACAGGCTTCGTCCCGGTCTCATTTCCCTTTGTTCTTTTGTTTTCTTGTGTCGTCGTTCTTTCCCTTTGTGGGGATTGAAACTAGAGTCGAACCCAAACCTGGAACTTTGCATAGTTCCAAGGCTGGGTTTGGTTCCAATTCTGCCCCCATTTCTTTGTTTTCTTTTCCCTACCGCGGGACCAGAGACAGATCCAGCATGGAATGTGAAACTTTGACAAAGTTCCAGGTTCTATCTCAACTCCGCTTTACCTCTGATGTACATGGTGGTTGTGTATTCACCTTCACTCCGGTTCTGCTCCTGACCAACTGCATTAATTGCATTAATTGTATCCTCCTCACATGTGTGAAGTGGTTTTTAAAACCTTAATCAAGGTTATTTGGCTCATTACAATTATCCAAAGTGTTTTAACGAGCAAGAGCCAAAACAACTTGAAGAGGAGCATGATTTGGTTGTGGGCGAGCGTTCGTGAGCGGATCCCTGTCGATTTTTAACCCTTTCTGGTTACGTTTCGAGGTAGGTGGGTTTTCTTTCGTTCCCTTTTCTTTTTTCCCATTTTTTTGTTCACTCTCTTCTTCGTGCGTTCGCAAAAATTTTCTCGTGGATTTTTTCTTGTGTTCATTTGTGTTTCGTTTGTGTTTTTGGTTTTGTTTGTTTTTTTCTCCTATTTTTCCATTTGTCTTTTTCTCTCGTTCATTCGTCTTTGTTGGTTTGTTGTTGTTTTCTTCAATCTCGGTGGCAATTCTATTCCATCGTGCCCTAGTTTCGATTAGGATTTTTTTTAAGGGTTCTAGTGTTTAAAACTATTTTAAATCTCTCTTGACCCTTTTGTCTTATGTCTTGTTGGTCTTACGGATTTGATCATAGGGTTTTGATTCCCTAGTTTTAATTTAAGTCGACGGGCCGTATGAATTAGGATTTGTGTGTCACTCCCTTTTTGCATAAATTCCCTAGCTCACTCAATCCTGGTCCCATTTTTCTGAGCGGAGTGTTGGAGCCTAAAATTTCATGCAAATTTTAGGTTTCCATATTCAAAAAATTGATTTTAACACTCAGGAGTACAGTTGAAAAAAATATGCTCGAATGACTCACTTTGAAAAATCATAGAACGAAGTCAGTACAATTTCAAGCAAAATCACTTTGCAGACATGTTAATTTATCACATGGGAGTATCTTTACAAGTTTTTAGCTTCATACGATTTGATTTGACAAAGTTATGGAGCGACAAGTTGAAGGGTTTTTTGGAGAAAATCTACTGTACAGTGAAAATCCTATTAAAGTGGTCAACTTTGAGGGTGAATATTAAGCAAATGAATAATGATCATAACAAAATGGTTGATTCCTTTGATTCTCTCTACCAAAATCCACCTCCATGTCAGTTTTTAGGTCTCCAAGGCATCATTTGATATTTTTGCAAAGCCAAAACCGAATGAGTTTCACATAGTTGGACAGGCACAATTTTGCAGAAACAACTAAGTAACCAACTTTGAGAATTGACAGTTTTCAATTTTGACAAGTTCATGCCAAACCATTTTACAAGCATACTCCCCCACCCTCAAATAACATACTGGAGAAATTTCATAGCTTTTGGAAATCATTTGATCAGTTTTCTAAAGCTCTTTTTGGAGGCTACTTAATCTGTTTTATCACAGTATAAAACATCAAAGAGAAAATTATGATAAAAGCGTACTTCAGCTTAAGGTTTATTTTGAATTTTGATGGAATAATTGCAAGATATAAGATTCTATGAAACTCGATTACCTATTACTATGCTCGAAAATGGGTGGCATCAACAATTGGAAATAAAGAAAGCTTATAAGAAGATGAAGATTTTTTACACCATTCTTTGTATGAAAGCATCAAAAGTTAATGGAGATTGACCCTAGACCAGAGTCAAGAATGCTCCACAAACACATTCTTAAGAGAAATTTCTAGTAGGCACTGTGGAATACCAAAGGATTGATAGGTTAGAAGAGGCACTCCTAAAAGGAACGTCCCAAGTATCTTGAGGAACATCATAGCATACTTGCTTGAAGGATGACATATGTGAACATGTGATGAAAACTTATATATAACATGGGGCAAGTACCCTAGGAATTTTTTCTCGCATAGAGATAACCTAGTGATGGAAAATAACAAGCTTCTCATTGTCAGATGATTGGATATTGTCATGAGGAACTCTCATGCAAAATTATTTATGACAACTATCCTGAGAAACTAAAGGCTTGAAATAAGTATTGAGGCTCTCTCTGCGAAAACATGGATAACAATGGACACTGAGTATGTTGTTTTTGTATTGACACACACATGAATCTTCATTTCAACCAAATTTGTGACAGAATGCTCTCATGGTGAGGACTTTTTTTGGATCGTCGATTTGGATAAAATGTTTAAGTGAAATAAATTTAGAGGATGGAAGCCCCTGCCATGCTCATTGAACTTATTCAGAGAAAGAATTTTACATCAATTTTTATCATCAAACACCATAAGGAAGCAACTTCTTGCATATTGATGTGCATTCTTTACAAGCGCTATATGTTTCAAAAGTTGGAAATCAATACATTTTATTGATTATGATGATTGGAAGTAGCGCAATAGATCACTTTGAAAATGATATTAAAGGATATGGATTGAAGCTTGAGGATGATACTTCAAAATCTAAGGAATTTCTAAATGAAATCGGTGATATAGATTGGAGAAGTCAATAAGTTATAGTATTCGAAATTGGGATATGCTCTACCCATAATCGGCATGGTTTGTGATTCTTATCTTCCAATATTATAGATACCTCAAAAGGTTCTGTAGCTAGAATCGAAAAAAGGATGGATAAGGCCAAGTAAATTGAATTTTCTCTTATCTTCACTAACAAAATCATATGATCTAAAATATAAAGCCCCATGTGTTCAAAGCAAAGTTAGAAATAAGTTTTAGTTTGAAGTATGTCTTCAGGGTAATATGATTATGATCATGCCCAACAGAAGCAAACAAATAAGATGGAAGTTGGTACAAGACATAAAGTTTTGAAGGCTCCACGTATCAGAGACATCCCATGAATCATGGTAGGACGAGGACAGGCCTAACTCCATTTTGAAAAATACAATGGTTGGATACTAATGAAATGACTATGGATTTCATGTAAACATTACTTCAAAGATTCATCATGGGAATTATTACCAACAAGGTTGTAGACTTGTGCACGCCAAAGAAACATTGGAGTTGTTAGTTAAGAATCGGTAAAATTCCTTGCAGGCTACTAAAGAATATGTACAACCAAGAGGCTCCTGAAAGAAGGTAGGTCTATCCATAGATTTCAAATGGACATAGATGTCATCACCATCAAAATAGGACACTCGGTCATGGCAAAAAAATAAATGATGAAGAATGGTTTGAGGAGAATCAGTAGGTTAGATAGTTGGATAGGGTGAATTGTTGCTGAAACAAAACATCATGATATGTATTGTTAAAGCTTTTAAAATTATATAATGGAGAAGAATGCATTTATCTGGTGATCCAATTATGGTGTCAATTGTTTGTCGAATTTATTGAAAACATTATCTGGTTGTCTCCAAGGTTGTCATTTCCTAATTATTTAAATTGAAATATCAAGGATATTTTTTCAATTTATCAAAGCACACTTGTTGATTTTGTGTGGTTCAAGTAATTGGTTCTTGCAAGACGGGATTAAATCCTTTTGATTAATCACAGTAATTTGGAAAAGGACATTTGGATCATTAAGAAGAACTTGATAATTATACTCTTGCACGTTTACACAAGTTGTAAACAAGTCACAAGTGCCAAGCAATTTGAATTATAGCCATTAAGTAAGTCACCTATCATACAAATCTTGACTCCATTAGCCCAATAGAAGTAGGCACTAGTCACACCATCCACATCTTAGAATTCTATAAAATCTTTGTTTAAAAAACATTCACGTTTCAAGTTTAATATTAGGAGTAGGAGTAGTCTATAAGCTTTTATCTATTACATTTGTGCCATTGTAATAGATCCATCAAATCAATCAAGTCATACAACTTTAAGTCTACTTCATTCATATAGGTACACCCGCCTAGGTCTAGTAGCACCTGAAGAGAAGGTCTAAACCATTTGGCCTTGTCTGTTACCCTAAAACATATCAAGAGATTGGAAACCTCTTGAGGCATTTTGCCTGTGTTTTTGAGAGCTAACACGGAGTCAAGCTTGAATTTTGTCTCTCTGCACCTTCTTTTTTAACCTGAGTCCAAACTAATTTGGACATGCAGGGAGAATCCACCTAGCTCTAGTAATACATAGTGGAATCGGATCCAAAAACCAACTCACACATGAACTTTTCACCTAAGAGTTCGGTTCCAAAAACGGTCCCGCTCCCGGTGGGTTTCGATTCTAATCCTAATCCTGTCAGCCTTACCAAAAATGGATCACCAAATGATATGAAGTATTGGAACTTTTGAAAGTTCTAGTTTCTGCTCTGGTCCTGGTTCTGGTTCTAATTGTGTTATTTGTTTCAACTCCTTGGTTCTTGATCTTCTCTTGGTCCCGCTCCCGACAAAGTTAAAATTTCACTAAGTATGGAAGGCTACCTAGGGAAGGATAGAGAAGTATGAAATTTAACACTTGTAATGATGATTCTTATGCCTTCTATTGATCTAATCCAGGATTGTCTTGCAGGAGTAAACAATGTTAGGAGCATATGAAGAGGTTTCACAAAAGGAAGGGCAAGTTGTGGAAAGCTCAAAGGGAGTGAAGCCAAAGAAGATAAAGGTGGAGCAATTGCCTTACACTTTGAGATATAAACACCAGGATGCCACTCTTATAGCCAACAAGTTGGATTTAGAATGGGATGACATCACAGACACTAATCTAGGGCCATTTAACTGTAATGAGTTATTTATAGACACTTTCTCAGAGGAAGTGATAGGGAGGGTTGAAAGAATAGCCCAATTTGGATTGGTACATGTCACTCTCTTCCCGCTGTCAGTTCAATGGCTGAAGCTTATACTCACAACAATAGGGTCTTACAATCCTGGATCAAGGCAGTGTGTAAACCTCCAAGGGAATGTGATCATTGATTTATCCCCACAAATGATGAGGTTCTTGTTCAATGCACCTACCCCTAAGAACCCCAAACAATCGAATGAAGCAGAGGAATTGTAGTTATTTAATAGGGACAAGGAAGCTAATAGGTCCTACATGAATAAGAAGTGGTTGAAAACTAAAAATAAGTCCTTGACTAAGGTTCTTGAACAACCCAAAAGGGTAGACTTTAAAAAAGAAATTGATGACTTCATCATGATGCTTTCTAGAGTTTTTGGAAAGAAAGACTCTGCATATTTTAAGGAATGGATGTTTCCAATCATTGAAACCATTTTGGATGGTAGGAAACAATTTGATTGGGGAATGATCTTGTCAGATAACTTGCACAATCAGATGCTCAAGGTGGGGCAGACAAAGAACTTCTTCATGACCTCCTATGTTATATATTCAACTGCAAGGACGGGAATATTCCCTGGATTGAATGCAATAGGCATATTAGGGGAGGCTCCTGGACAAAAGAAGGCATGGGATCATTATGATTAGTTGACCCTAAAAACCTTAGAGCTACATTATAGAAGGGTTAATGATGCATTCCTTTATGTCATTATTAACCGGTTGACAAGAGATGTTGGATATAGGATAAGTAGGGAGGCTATGACTTTCATTGTTGAATGGGGACATTGGTATATCCAATACCCAAAGTTCTCTTACTTTAGGTTGGCAGGTTTTGATGGACATCCTCATCGACTGCCAAGATGTTGTAGTGATAGGATTGTTCTTATGTAGTTTGTATATCAGGCTATAGGAGTTAATACAAAGTTTGCTAATAAACACAAGCCCGGATGCCACAAATTCCCCATGAAGTTGGGAGAATATTGTTGTGTTCAAAATTTGGTTCCAAAGGAAGTATGTGAAGAATTAAGTTACTTGAGGTTGGGACTGTATACAACCCAAAAACACTTTGACTCGGAGCATAAGATGAATGGCTTAGCTCCCACCATTTTTTATAAGATCTATAACTTGTTAGAGGATTTTTGGATAGATTTTCAGGATGACTATGATGTAAGGAAAATGAACTATGAAAGGCTTACCATCCCACTAATGATTGAATATGGGGTAAAGGAAGATATTCCTGAAACACTATCAAATGATGGTGTAGTTTTGGACCCCGGGTATGAGGCAGAAAATATAGGTACCAAGAACTTGGACCCAATAAATTGGGATGAGGAGGAGTTTATAGATATTAAACAAATATCTAGGATAGTGATGTATAGGAGTATCCAATGGGTGGTAATGAGAATAAAGGAGCCAAAAGCTCAATCCTTAAAAAAGAGAAAAGCAGGAGGTACCCAAGGCTATAGGAGAACCAAGAGGAGAACAACATCTAAGGAACAAATGGATTTTTATCCTCCCATCCATAGAAGGGACACTGATCCAAGAGTACCTTCTCAAGATACCCATGAATCACAAGGTGTGGAGACTACATCAACTAGAGAAAGAGCCTCATCTCAACCTTCTCTCCCAGAAGAATCTACTAGAGAAGTACCTGCAGGAAGCCTCCATGAGTAAGTTGAGACTCTTAAGAACAAAGAGGTTGAGATACATGTCATAGACATTGATTCAAAGGCCACACAATTAGATAATGAGCCTCTTGTGACAGCATCTTCTGAGGATATTGAAGATGTTGGGATCGAGCATGTCCTAACTCCAGAGGACCAATGGAAACTCTTTGAGGAAGAAAAAAAGGAGGATGATGCCAAGGCACAAGCTGATGCACTTGCAAAACAACAAGAGGTTGAAGCTAGAGAAAAAACTGAAGAGCTAGCAAGGCAACATAAGGAGGAGGACCTCCTACAGTAGCAAAAGGAGATTGAATGGAAAGCTAATGCAGAAAGGGAAAAGTTGGCTCTCTTGCAAAAGATTCATGATCTTAAAGAGGAGAAGGCCTAAAAAAGGGGAGAAAAGGAAGACCTTGAGGCCAAAGCCAAGGCTATAGAGGATGCTCAAAGAAAGAAAGAAGAAGAAGAGCTCTTACTGAAAAGAATAGAGGCAGAGGAGCATGCCAAACATGAATGAGAAGTGGCCAAAATGTGGGAGAGGGTTAAGGAATTGGAAAAGAAAAGAAATGATATGTTGGAAGAAAGGAGGTTGGAAGAAGAAAAGGAGAAAGTTGAAGCTGATAGGCTAGCTAAAGAGATGGAAAAAAAGGAGCAGCAACAAGAGGTTGATTCTCAACCTAAAGTAACACTTTGGAAACCCCTCTTCTACCACTTCTTCTTCACAACAGGTGGTTACTCCTCCTGCTACCCCAACATGGTTAAAGCTCAACTTGGAGAGGAAATAGATAGTTCAACCTTAGCCCCTAAATTAGGATGATATGATGAAGGAAATTGAGGAGAGGCCCAAGAAAATGGCTCAAGTCCTTCATTCCACCAGATTGACAAATGCTAGAGAAATTGTAGTTGAATGTGTCGTTCCCATGGTTGACAAGGATAAACAAGAAATGCAGTTGAGTGATTATCAACTAGGCACTATGAACTTGGGGAGGCCTACTAGGAACCAACAAATGGATCTCACTGATATTGTAGCATCTTCTACTAAGTCAAGGATGATAAAAGATAAGCAAAGGAATGATGAGCTCAAAGCTCAATTGGATCAATTTCATAAGTTCTTGAAGGACCTATCCTCTCCTGTTTCTTTACAATATGTTTCTCCTGAGACACCAATTTTGTTAAGTAAGAAAGAAGCTAATGACCTTGTTGAGATGAGAAGCAAAGTAGGGATGTTGGATAGATGGACTGATAGGTTGAACCAAGAGGTGAAGAAACTACTTGTTGAAATCCATAAGGCTCATGAAGGTACATGGGAATCAGTCAATGACATGATTCCATATGACAAGACCCTCTGGAAACAAGAGGAAGAATATAGAGAACATGTGAGGAAATTGAAAGAAATTAATAAAATACCTCAACAAACACTTCTAGAACAATCCATCCTTGAAGAAGGTAATGAGGATTTTATTGATAAAACTATTAACATTATCAAATTTTGGTCTTCGTTTATTTTTGCACATAGGAATGAAGTGCAATAGGCTAGTAAGGATTTTGCAGATCAAATTGTGGAGTTAGAGGAAATTATAGCTATGATTGTGAATGAGGATGTCGCTGTAAAGGATGGTTTCCCTATTGATGAGCTAAGGAATAAATGGAATAATAGATTCCAAGAGGCAATACAAAAGGGAGATGATGATGATGATGATTTGTTAATTGATAGGTTCATGGATATAAAAGAGGTAGTAAAGATTGCTCAGAAGGAGCTCGCTAAGTTGGAATATATGCAGAAGTTCACCTCTACCAAGTTGAAAAGGATAAAATTTGAAGATAATTAGGTAGATGGGATGGATGTAGATATACTTAAACATGTATTGGATAATTATAATGAATATCTACTTGAGAAGAAGGCAGAGGAGTGAATTGGCTATGGAATATTCTTTTTTGAAGGAAGCATCAAATGGGATGGCTAGCTGGGCAGCTTTCTCCTACTTTTTAGGGACATGACACAAGCTCAACTGAGGATCCCCAACAGTTCGACCTTCTCCCTTTGCAGGAAATTTTTTGATGAAGAGTTATCATTGGTTAACTTAAGATCATAATAGGCAGTTACCTCATTCAGCTCCAGTTGCTCCTTGATTTGTGGATCTTCATTTTTTTATGAGAGGAATTAGTGCTAAATTGCCTATATGTAGAAATTCTCTCCATATTGTAAAGGTCGGATAATTGAAGTGAATATTAGCTACCTAAAGAGAGATCTAGGATAGTTTTTCTATAGCTTTTAGAAGTTCTATAGTTTTTATGCAAAGATACTTAGGCATTTTTACAAGTTTCAATACAGTTAATGTTATTTTTTTAGAATGAGTTTTAATGGTAATGTTGATAAACAATAGTCATTCATATGCCAGTGAGTTTTGTTGGGCGTAAATGTCTCTTATTTGATGAAAATCAATAGAAGATTCTGAATCTGAGACTATTTTCATTGAGTTATTTGTGAATGAGATCTCTTTGTGTTTATTTATCTATGAATTTTAGTAATGAGCTAGTGATATGTTCTCATTTGAAAATGTAGTTTTAAAAAAAAAGTGATGATGAATGATTGTATGTCTTGAATTTTCACTATGAATGAGTGCAATGGTATAGAGTATTATGTGGATTGTATCATTTTATGGTTTTAGTTGTTTGAAAGAAACAATCATTATGAAGTTTATATGTCTAAATTAAAGGAAATTTGTGTTTATGCTTTGCTGTACTGAGCTCTGTTCTATCTTTTGATGTTTATTTACACCCCCAAAAGTTAGATTAATTTGTATTATGTAGTTTGTACCCTTTACCAATAGGCCCCTTGAACATTATAGTTGCATAGGCCACTGAACAACATCAACACGGTTGAGAACCAACTACAGAGACCTTGGAAGATAGGTAGTTTTAGATTATTTATCTTTTTTAGGAGAAATAGAGTAGAAATATTCTATTTTAACGCTGTTGTGTTACATTGACCATCAACATGATGGATTATTTCTCTTTACTATTTTTTTATTTTTTTGACTTTTTTATTTTTTTGTATTTTTGCTGATTTTTCACTTTTTTTTTGGATTTTTCTAGGTAGGATAACCCAGCTGACCTAGGTGTAAAACCACTTTAGGTGCATGATGTTAATAGGCTCCTCCAAGGGTTCCCCCTCAGGTGTTGCAAGCCGATATACCTCAGAACCATATTTTGCAGTGACAACATATGGACCCAACCAATTTTCCTCAAACTTTCCTATATTTTCGCGGTCTTATTGGGTATGTTGATTCTCCTTCAAGACTAAATCGTTGAAGTTGAATTGGTGGGGACAAAACTTCTTGTTGTAGTTTACCCTAAGAGGATGCTAATATGCTTGGAGATGATTATAGGATTTGATGCATTTTTCATCCAGGAGTTCCAGTTGACTTAACCATGCGACTCGAGCATCTTCATCACTGATGGGATTCTTTAGAGAGATTTGAAGTGATGGGATCTCGACCTCAATCGGTAAGATGGAATTAGCGCCATAAAAAAGGGAGTATGGGGTAGCACCAATAGGTGTGCGGATGGATGTGTGGTATGCCCAAAGGGTGGGATTAAGATGGAGATGCCAATCTTGACCAGTGTTGTTGACAACCTTTTTAAGGATTTTGATAAGAGTTTTGTTGGTCGCTTCAGTTTGGCCATTACCTTGTGGGTAATAGGGGTTGACCAATGATGTTGGATGTGATAGGTTTCACAAAGGTGCTTCATATACTAGTTTTTGAAGGGCTTACCATTATCGGTGATGATGGTGGAGGGAATACCATATCTGCAAAGGATATGGAAAAGGATGAATTTGGAAATCTAAATACCCGTGATTTGGGAGAGTGGAATTGCTTCAACCCACTTGGTGAAGTATTCAGTGGTGGTGATGATGAAGCTATGACCATCAGATGATGGAGGGTAAATCTTTCCGATTAAGTTGAAACCCCATTGTGAAAAGGGCCACAGTGCAATGATAGGCTGCAAATCTTGTGCAGGAGCATGAATTAAATCTGCATGTTGTTGACATGGTACACATTTCTTCATGAACTCACAAGCATCATGCTCCATAGTGAGCCAGTAATATCCTACTCTGATAATTTTATTTTCTAAGGCCATTCCATTAGAATGAGACCCACAAACACCACTATGCACCTTGTTTAATGCAACATAGGATTCTGATTCATTGAGACACCGAAGGAGAGTGCCATCATACCCTCTACGATAAAGTGTATCTCCCAAAATTGTGTATCAGGAAGTGTCTTGGATGAAAAATTTTTCATTGGTTATAGGTAAGGTCAAGTGGTAGGATGTTATTATGGAGATAGGTATAAATGTCATGATACTAGGGTGATTCAGGAGCTATGATATCACACACCATTTCATTGTCGGGAACATCGTATGCTGGGATTAATAGTTGCTCAACAAGGAACTTACAATCTGTTTGATCCTTAGGTATGTCGATGAGGAAACCAATTGTAGCCATGGTATTTTCTCCCTTGTTTTGTACACTAGGAATTTGCTCAAACTGGATTCAGGTGAAATATTTCTTGAAGTCATCCACCATGCGTTTGTAAGGTAAAAGCTTATCATCCTTAGTTTGAAACTCATCATTGACCTATTTGAAATGAGTTGGGAATTTCCAAAGACATGGAGATGAGTGATATTCCATTGGACTTTGATTCTGAGGCCAATGATTAGAGCTTCATATTCATCAATGTTATTTTTATGTGGGAATGCTAACCTAAATGACTTTGGAATGTAATCACCTTGAGGGGTGACGAAGATGATACCCATACCAGATCCATTGTGCGTATATGACCCATCAAAATATAGTGTCCATGTATCTGATTCTGAAACTATAAGTACACCTTCATCAGGAAACTCTGCTACCAACGGATATGCATCTATCAAGAGAGCATCTACCAGTTGATCTACTATTACTTTCCCTTTAATTTCTTTACGGTCCACATATTCTATGTCAAACTCGCTTAGTAACATAACCCACTTGGTCATGCAACTAGTTAGTGATGTTCTAGATAACAAATATTTGAGTGGATCAACTTTTGATATTAGCTTAATAGGATGACTGAGCATATAGTGACGTAGCTTTTGTGAATTGGAAACAACTTCCAAGCAAGCTTTTTCTATGGGAGAATAGTTAAGCTCATATCCCACAAGTGTACGACTAAAATTGTATATTGCACATTCCTTAGAAAACTCATCATGTTGTGCCAACAATGCCCCCAGTGCAACCGATGTGGCTAAGATATACAACAGGAGTGGTTTACCCAGAATGGGAGGCATTAAAAGGGGTAGATTGGCTAGGTACTCCTTGATCTTTTCGAAGCCTTTCTAACACTCTAGATCCCATTTGAAGGTGATGTCTTTGCATAGGAGGTGTTTAAATGACTGGAATTTATCAGCAAGCTGAGCTATGAAGCATCTAATAGACTATAGCTTTCCTTGCAAACTCCTTAATTGTTTTAGATTGTGTGGTAGGAGCATTTCCATTATAGCCTTGACTTTTGTTGGATCCACTTCAATGCCCCTTCTAGATACTATGAAGCCTAAAAATTTGCCAAATGTGACACCAAACACACATTTTTTTGGATTCAAACGTAGCTTGTATTGCTCTAGCCGCTCAAAGATTTTCTGGAGGATCCTGGGATGATCTTCTCTTATCTTGGATTTCCCTAGTAGATCATCAACATAATCTTCCATTATGATATGTATAAGGTCATGGAAGATGACAGTCATTGCACATTGGTAAGTTGCCCCTATGTTCTTGAGACCAAAGGGCATGGCATTGTAGCAGAAAGTGCCCTAGGTGTGGTGAAGGCAGTCTTATGTTGATCTTCAAGTGCAATTCTAATCTGATTATAGCCAAAAAAGCCATCTGTGAGGGATAGAATGGAATGTCCTGTTGTAAGATCTACCAACATGTCAATGTTAGGGAGTAGGAAATCATCTTTTGGGAAAGCTTTATTAAGATCCTGTAAATCTATATAGATTTTAATGTTCCCATTTGGTTTAGCCACATGCACTATATCGGATATCCAGTCGGAGTAATCAATAGGTATGATGAATCCAACCTCTAACATTTTTTTCAACTCTTTCTTGACAAGTAGGGCCACTTGAGGATGCATTTTTTGGATTTTTTGTTTAACTGGTTTTGCATCCAGATGAAAATCAAGGTGGTGTATAGCCAATGTGGGATCCAATCCTAGCATATCTGAATAGGACCATGCAAAGTTAAGTATCCCTTCCTTCAGCAGATTGACGATGATGGGGTACTCTTCTTTTGACAATGACTTGGCCACATAGGTGATTTTTGGCTCTTCTTTTGTTCCTAGATTAACTTCTTATGTCTCCTCGATCAGAATGGAAGACCGTTCAAAAAAATGAGTTCCAACAAGGGGAAGATGAACATCCCCATCCTCTAACGCCTCATCGAGGTTTTCACTATCAGATGCACCCTTTATTTTTACTTTTGACAAGTCAAAAAGTGCCTCAAGGAGGTTTTCACTAGATAACTCTTTTTTATTTTCTCTCTTTTTTCTTTTACGGTTAGGCTGTTCATCTTCCGCAAATCCCATGAGATGTACATAAGTGTCCACTGAAGCAAAAGTATCTATAGGTGTGCTACCTCGTAGGTTCCAATGAATAAGGTCAAGGTGGCAGAGGGAAAGGTTGATGGTAAAGATTGAGGTGGAATCAAAAAGTGAAGGGAGATCAACATCATTGTATGAGAGTATGATGGCTTCTTCTTCAAGTATGTCTTCAAGGAAATTGTTATCCAAATTGAAATTATTCAAGGTGCTAGTGGATGGTGTTGGACCCTTTTGCTTTTTGTCATAGCCTAAGCCAACATTTATAGGTCGCACAAGTGTCTTAATGGGATGCAGTCTTCCATGTTCCTCTACACCAAGACCTCCCCCTTGATAATTGTATTTTTCTGCTAACTTTGATGCACAGGTATAAACCTCTTGGAAGTATTCAATGAGAGGAGATGATGGCCCAAGTTCTCCCCTATATATCCATTGACTGATGTCATCGTCAGCTTGATCTTGCTATGTTCCTAAGGACTGGAAAGTGGTAGAACCCATGTTCTCAGAAATGATAGTTTTCGTCTTCATTTCCTCCTTTGGTGCAAACTAAGAAGGTTGACCATAGGTGCGAGGAGATGGAGGAATGGTTGCTACATTAAGAGCAATACACATCTCATATTCTCCACAGCCTTTATCAATGATCTGGACCTTAGTAATGGTGGATTCATATGCAATGGATGGAGTAGATGATGTAGTGGATGATGGATTGGAGGATGGATTGGAAGGCGATGCCTGAGGTGCCCCCACTTCTACTCTTGGACAATATTGGGAGCGAGGGAAGGAAGCTTCTAGAGCACGATAGTACTCAAAAGGTTGAGGGTCTACACATGGATAGTTACTTCGACCCCATTGTATGGAAATTTTAGGCATTGATGGTAGGTGGATGGAATAGCCTGCATGGCGTGGATCCATGGGCAGCCAAGGAGAATGTTGTATGGTAGATCCAGATCAAGGACATGGAAAGTAGTGTATTGCACCATAGGGCCAACCTATATAGGAAGACAAATAATACCTTTTGAGTCCCTTTTTGTGTTGTCGTAGGCCTTTATTGTGATGGTTTCATCATCCAAGTTAGCATGAGTATATCCTACCTGTTTTATGAAATTTAATGTATTAAGGGCAGAGCCATTATCTACCAAGACCTGTTTTACCTTATGGCAGGTGACAATGACTTCAATGTGCAGGGAATAGTTATGGGATGAATCGATCGGCAACATATCATTTTGACTGAATCCCAGCTGATAAGTGGATGACAACTATCCTAAAAAAGCTTGAAACTGGGTAGGATCTATGTCATTGGGGCACATGCATATCCTAAAGAGATTTTTTAAGGATTTATTGGTGGATTAGGGAGGACCTAAGGAAATACAGAATGGATATTTGGGCTGGATTCTTACCAAGATGGTCAAGGATATTATATTGTGAGCTCACAAGAGCTAGTTGGGATGAATTGGAAGGCCCGAGAATTGATATGTGGGTACAGTGTGTGGTAATAGAATATTGTGGGTCTTTTCCTTTTACATGAATCATAGATACGTGTGGCTCTCCTTGATTGATGCACATAAAAATTCTGTCATAATTATATGGCACAACTTTATAACTGATATTATTGGTGTTGTTATTCTAGTTGTTATTGCTAGACCCAGGGTTAGCGTTTGGGGTATTGGCACCCTGATTGTGCTTAGGGGAGGTATTTTGATATATCTATAATTGATCATTAGACAATGTAGCCTGATTTGCATCCACTATGATATCACCTCGATCTATAAGATATTGGATATAAGTTTTAAGTCCTTGACATTTATTAGTGGAATGACCTTTGATCTTGTGATAATCACAATACTCGTTCTCTCTATACTAGGCGGGTTTGGGCTTTGACTCATCAAAAGGCTTTGTCATAGGATAAGTGATTGAATAATTTGATTGAAGAAACCTCTTGAAAATAATATCTAAAGGTTCTCCCAAAGGAGTGAATGAGTGCTTATTATTCCCTTGATTATATTGATTGGACTATGGGGGAGCACCATGTGGTATAGATATGACATTGGAAAACAATTGAGGATTTGGGGACATACTATGATCTTTGTGAAGTATTAGCTACTTGGATGTGTTTTGTATCAGTGACACCATCATCAACAACATTTTTTTTCTTATTCCAGTAGCGAGATTTATTGCCAGATGATTTATCTTTATCCTAGTTAAAGATTTTGATTTGGCCTTTGGCAATAAGGGCTCTCTCGATGGTAGTTCCCTTCTCAATGACTTTGGAAAAAGTGGTAACACAATGAAGGCGTATATTATGAGCCAGTTCAGGGTGGGTATTGGAAACAAAGATGGTTACCAAATATTTCTCATTGAGATGATATTTTAGCCAACTAGCCAAGGCTTGCCACCTTGGTAGGTAACTTGCAAATGTTTCTCCTACATGTTGGTTATCTTTTAGAAGATCTAAGGTATCAATATCCTTCTCCAAATTGAAGGAGAAGTGTGCAACATTTTTTTCTGATAGATGCGCAAGGGAAGAAATCAATCCCTTTGGAATACCCATGAACCAGTCTAGAGCTTGCCTTGTTAGGCTCCTAGGGAACAATCGCAGAAGGTAGTTGCCATTATGCATGACCTCCTGAAAATGTGTGTAAAATTCTTGCAAATGGTTTCTAGGATCTCCCCTTCCCTTGTATTTATCAAATTTTGGCATTTCAAAATGTTTAGGGAAGGGGATGAGTGAAATTAAGGGATCAAATGGATAAGGGAAAATCTCCTCAAATTTGAAGGACTTCTTGGATGTCCCCGTTTGCAAGTCTTTTAGTGTGGCTTTTATTTCTTCCCACTCCTTATTAACTGGTGCTGATGGGGGAGGATTTATCAAATTGGACTAATTGTAAGGGATATATTGTTGATGTGATGTTGGTGGAGGAGGGATGGACTAATCGTATGATGGCGGAGGTGGATATGAAGGGATTTGTTGGTATTGATTGGGATACATGGATTGAGGATTGACATAAGCTTGTTGGTATGATGGCGGGGCTTGGTAATATGAGGAAGAGGAACCCTACTAATATGATGGTGGCTGCTAGGATTAATATGGATTGGATTGGTAATTGTAGGTTGTTTGTTGTTGGGAAGCATATGGAGGTTGTTGCAGATTGGCTTGTTGATAGTAGGTGTTTTGTTGTGATTGTGAGGGAGTAGCATAAGATGGTTGTTGTTGATATTGTTGTGGATTATAGCAAGAATAATTGGGATTGGGATTAGATGTAGTGTTTTGTGGATAATAGGTGCTTTGAGGATGATATAGGTATTGGGAAGTAGGGTTTCCTGGAATTTGTTGGGAGGATTGTTGTGATTGCGTCGGGATTTGTGAATGTTGAGGGGGTTGTTGAGGAGTTCAACAAGGGATTTGGGATTGGTAAGGTGGTGGTTGATAAGATGATATTTGTGAATGTTGGGGAGGGACCTGTGATTGATGAGGAGGTTGTGAAGGATTACCCTACGGTTGGTGCGGAGGTGTTGATGTTGTGATGGAATTTGTGTGTGATGCAGGAGTTACAAAGGAATTTGGGTATGCTACGGATTACCTTGGGACTGATGCAAGGGTAGGAGATTTCCTTGAGGTGGTTGTTGGGATGTAAACGAAGGTGGTGGTAAGTTTGATGTAGGTTTGGGGCCAGAAGGTGGAGGTGGTGCAATGAAAGGATTATAAGTATTGCCCCTCGTATTCCCTGAAAGTTGACCCAATTGATTTGGTGGGAGAGGTGGTGTAGATGGTATAGGGGTTGGACCTTGAGGGATTTTTATGCCTTGTGGATTGGGAGGACCTTGTGGATTACCAAGAACAGGAGGATTCTTAGGATCAGGGCCTTGGGGGTTGTTAGGATTGGGTGCAACACCCATTACTAAAATCAGGATGCGAGTGGGTAGAAGTTGATAAAACACATCATTTCCAAATCTTGGTTAGTACCATGTGTCTTGTGGTGTGACTTGGGGGACTTGTGGAACTGATGAACTAGGATTGGGATCTTGTGGTAGAGAAAAGGGTGTAATATTAACATATTTTGATAAATCATACCCTAACAGTGGCTTGATATCCTTTAGGAATAACGTGGCGAGGATCGTATCCCCATGCTCATCAAGAAGAAGATCTATCATTTGCACATTAGTAGGTTTTCTAAGGTATTCATCGATTGTGAGCTCGGGTTGGTTAACCATGCTTTTTTCTGGGGGAGATTGGTTGTGGATCTCAGTGTTGGATTGAGATGAACCACCGTTGGTGGGTTGATCCTTAGGAGGTTGAGGTTGAGCACCTTTTGACTGTTTTTGTTCCATGAGTTTCTTTTCTTGCGATCGAGTAACGGGGATGAAAATGCAAAACAACCAGATGACTAAGATGACACTATTGCTTGGAATGCACCTAAATGATGTCCTAGATGATGACTAAAAGGATTTCTAAGATGATAGATCGATTGGTTAGATGATTGATGGAATGATTTGGATAGTTGATTAGATTGGATTCAATTGGATTGATTGATTGGATTAGATGATTGATAGGATTGGAAGATCGATTAGATAAGATGATTGATTGGATTGGATCGATAGGATTAACTCTAAACCAAGTTTAGGGGCTTAACTTGATGACATGCGATGTTGATGGTTAGATTGGATTATAAAAGGATGATCGAAGTACAAAATCTCCCTCATGATGAGAGGAGATTGATAAGGCCATGGATGATTACTGACTCAGGATGGATGACAATCCTAAGTGACCATGGATGATAACGATTAGGGTCAGTTACCTAACCCAATTGGATGAAAATCCGCTAAAAAAAATTCTAAAGGATATGGATTGATAAATTGAGGATGGGTATGCAATCTAAGGATGTCCTAGGATGCACCTATGTGATTGGATTGAGGATTTGACGACTTTTGAAAAATGCAGATGGACTAAAATGACGATTACAGGTAGATGTATGATGATAATAAAAAAATTGATCGTAGGAAAAAACTCAAAAAATGGAAAGCTTTTAGTGGTCCAAAGGATTAGCTCTCAGGTCTTTTATATGGGACACACATACGCCTCTGTGTATGAAAAATTTGCCCCTTCAGGTGATGGGATCACCTATCTAAAGGTCAATGGAATCGCCTTTGTGTTTAACGGGATCGCCACTCTAGGACATAGGATTCCTATATCTTTGGATGCTAAAAAGAAACAAGCGGGCATGAGACACAATATCGCCTATCTAGGGTTCAAGATCACCACTTTCTTCAAATGTACAGATGCAAACAGAAATACCTATTAGTGTAATGGATTCACCTATTTCCTTAGATGTATAGACGGGGGTACATACCAGACGTGATATCACTTATCGGGGTAACAGGATAGCCTATGTCTTTGACTGTACGGATAGGGATGGTACAAAATGGACATAGGATTGCCCCTACAGACAACAAGTTCTCCTATTCTAGTGGATGTACAAATGAGGGAGACATAGACAAGACATGAGATCACCCCTACGGACAATAGAATCGCCTATTTAGGGAACAAGCAGATGGGGATGACACAGACTAGACACATACTTTCCTATAAGGATGGTAGGATCTCTTGTTTAGGGAACAAGCGGATGCAGGGTCGCCTAACTAAGAGACCCATAAGAAAATTTTCCCCTGACAAGAGAGACTTCACCTAAAGGATGACTAGATTGGACTCAAGACACAGAATCACCCCTTCCAGGGTAGGATCATTTGTCCACAATGCAAGTTCAACCCTGTGAGAAGCAAACTCGCCACTGAGGGCAGAGGAAGACTATGAAAAAGGACTAAAAATAAAACAAACAATAAGCAAAGGGCTAGACTAACTCAGACTGATGACAAGCACTGGTATAGCACAAGAAAACACTCCAAACAACACAAGCCTAAAATGATAAGTATGGGTTTGCTAACTCGATGTAGGCCCACCACCTTGAGAGGACACCCCAAGGTTAATACTCCATGATACTGGGGTGGTTCTCTGGATTACCCTTTCTTGTGAAGGCAGATATCTAGAGATTCAGTGGCACCGGTTCATCAATAGATGCCACGGCCTCACCTTCACTCTCTCACTCAGAGACTATCGTAGTCCACCATGAGGATTTATATCTCAACCCAAGGGATTATGTGGTGAGTAACTTTGGGGTATGATATGCATCCCCTGCACTAAACCAAGCCACAACTAAACAGGCTATCTCATGAGTCCTTGATACTCCAAGAGGGTGTGTGAGGCACAACTGTGAACACTAGCCTATCACAAGCATGGATCGAGAGCCCCAATGAGGTACTATCAAGTCAGACCAACCTTGCATATCTTATCTAGGTATCACCCTAGCTTCAATGCTTCACTAGACACAATGTGATTGCATTGGGGTATAGATTTGGATCTCCCCTCTTTATATACCCCATTGGTAACACATGGTCAAGATCGTCCCCTGAGTGATGAAATCCTAGGAAGGTCTCACTAAAGGGAAGAGAATATTAGATGTTTATGCCAGTCCCTAGGCTCACACGTAGCACAAGGGGAGAGTGTACGCTCACTAGTACTCTTTGGGTAGACTAGATTAGACTAGAATGAGTTACGATTTATGATCACCAAAGATCACCGAAAGGTGTAAGGGGAGTGCATACGTCAACAACCCGCTCCCAAAAAAAACAAAAAGATTAATTGACCCTTTAATTAATCTACGTGTGCCTAGATTAGTGCGAAAAAAAGACACAAAGACAAAGCTAATCTAGGGGTCTTTGATCGATTGTCTTGCAATAAATGTGTTAGTAATTTTCACCACCAGTCTTCGTCAAACATGGGGGACAAGTTGCACAAAATTGTTAGTTAAATCACACACTCACAAAAAAATGAGTTAGTTGATTAGTATACAAAACCAAAATCAAATTAAAGCTCGAATTGAAAAATTGAAGGATCTAGATTACCTCAAATTCACCCCTGTGTAGAACGATTTCGCCTTTGTCTAATATCAGGATCACCCTTTCTTAGATAACAGGAGGAAGTGCAGTCACCTATTGAGTGGATAGGTAGAAACGTATTCGCCTCTACGTGCAATGCGGGATTTCTCTTCTCTTCAACACATTGGCCCGTTCAGGTTATACCAAGTGGATCCACCATACAAGTTTTCCCTTTCTCTAGAAGGGCTGGAGTGAGTTTTCCTGTGTTTGCTACAGTTCCACCTCTGCGTCAAGCAAGTTCGTCCATCGAGGGCAGATTCGCCCTTGCGTGTGAAACCCGATCTTTCAAAATTTCAAACAACAAGCAAATGTGAAAGAGACCCGTCACATGGGTCCCACCGAGAGTGCCAAAAATGTGTGCAAGTGATTTTTCTTACTCTAAAGATGAAAAATGAAATGAGATGCAACAAGAAAAATGCTAACAAACGCTCAAGATTAGCCTAAGATGAATTCAAACAAAATACAAAGAAAATGGAACCTTTTACCTTATCTGAATTGATGGATTTGGTTGGCCCTTCTTGATGCTTGATTGTGTGCTCCTTGATTAGCAGTAACCTTGTGCAAAATAAAGCTAATGTAATTTAGATTGCAATGATGGATGTGGGTAGTGGGATAGATGCAATATGGAGGCTCTAATGGCTACAACAATGGAGGTATGAAAAATGGCTAAGTGTTGGTTTGAATGCGTGAATGCTTAGTGTGTTGATGCCAAAATGATGGCAATTCCTCTACTTTTAGGGGAAGTGCCTCTAAAGCAATGGATGGCTAAGATGCATCCATGATGGAGAAAATCAAGGGCTAGGGTGAGTTGAGAACTCACAAGCCCTCACATACTGATATGTGTCAGATGAGTTGGCCAAGGAGAGGTGAAGTGGAGATGATGTGGAGGTACTATGATGTACCTTGGGAATGGACAAGATCTCCTCATAAATGAGGTCTTTGTGCACATGTACCTTGAGAGGACATGTGAGGAATTAAAATTTCTTCACAAATCCTCATGGGGATGGGAGAAGGAATTAAAAATTCCTTAAAATTCCTAGAATGAATAAATGTGAATTTTAAATTCACATGGGGAAGAGGATGCCTTCTCCAAAAGGAGAAAGCATTTAATGTAAGTTGACTAAGGACACATTCCATAAATGACATTTAGATTAGGTTAGCCTAATTAAGTGATTAAGGTTGTGCAAATGCATGACAAGACAAGCTAATGAAGGATTAGAGGCAAGTGGGAGATTATGGAGGATGTGACCCTAATGATGATTAGGGGTGTGCACATCCTAATAAAAAATAAATTAGATTAATCTGGATTAAAGGGGATTGTGGAGGATATGACATGAGGAGAGAGAAAAGGGTTAAAAATTTGATTTAATTCACATAAGCTAATGACTAAATTAAATAAATTGGTCTATTTATTTAATTTAGAGATGAATAAGGTAAGGTATTTGATTGATTAATTAAATACCTTAGGGAACATTAGGTTGAAGTGAAATATTAATCAAATAATTAATTATTCAATTAATGTGGCTTAAGGATGCGGGACAAAGGAATGCAAGGGTGAATTTGACCATGTGGGAGTGGTCAAATTCAGGTGTCTACAATGTTTAGTTAAATTGAATTTATACTAGTTAATAAAAATTTAAATGAGTGTGTAATGTATTTAATTTTTATATTTAATTTAATTTAAATGTAACCAAATGTGTATTTTTTATTAAATCAATTAAGTGCATGTGAGCATAAGATAACATTATAATGCTTAGGTAGTTAACATAATATTTAAAAACTCAGTTTAAATCATGATAGCACAAAAAAATTATCCTTGCCTAGGAAACCATAATGGCATAACCATGAGGGTTCTCCCTTGAGGCGTCGTGAGGAGTAAAGCCACACCTTAAGTAGGGTGCCTTCGTATTCATAGGGAAAATGAAAATGAGTTCCACATCTCTTGCTAAATTGATTCCTTTCCCTTTGTATAATGTGGTGTGATCTTTAATGAAATGCATGTGCAATGATGTTGAGTGTGTATAATATACTACCATATGTAGTACAATGGTATTTTATTTTTGAGTTGTTCATTTTAAAAATATTATGTTAGCATTTATGTCCATGTGAATATGTGGACATGAAAAAAAGGACTCATATCACTTTCAAAAGCATGCAATCTTGGTACCATTATTTAAAGTAGTTATTTCTTCTCAAAATAGTAATAAAGTTTGAATATAATTTCAAAATATTATATTAATACACAAAACCTAGACCAATATATACTAAAACTTAACTATATGTATACTTACATAAACTTTGGGAAGTAAAAAATTTCCATAATGGGGGTAAACAGTTAAATCTTAAATAAATAAATAAGAGTACTTTCATTCAAACCCCCTTATGTTGCCCTTTCTTATTTTGGTCACCTTATATTTGACAAAAAAGTGTTAATTTGGGACAAATTTTTTTATAATCAAACAATGTCACCATGGCATAAGATTTTGCACAATCATAGCCCTCAAAATAAGTTAACTGAAAAGTGTAATTTGTAATATTCCATATAATTATTATAATTATTTTTCATTTTATAGTGAACACATTTTTTTACCAAACATAAATGTCTCTAATCAACACACATGTAAAAATAGAAAAATATAGAAAAAATATCAAAAACTGTGGCTATCTTGTATATTGATTTTCCTATTTTAATATAAAGAAATGGATATATATAGATAGAGTTGTATGGTAAAATATATGTCTAAGCTATAAAAAAAAATTAATAAAAAAAACAATAAATTAAATATACACTAGAAAATTACAAGTTAAAATATACATGTCCTAGATATTATTATTGATGATCTATATTTAAAAAATTATGAATTGATCTTATTTCTAACTCAAATTGTGTGATATGAGAAAATATTACTCATTGAAAATACTATAAAGTAGAACAAAAAATTTATTAACAAACTTTAAAATGAAGGAAAATATTTTTAAAATTATATATGTATATATGATATGTATATGTATGAATGTGTGTATGTATGCATATTGAATTTATGAAAGAAATATAAAAAATCATTAGTTTACATCATCTTCAAATTCTTAATATTTTTTTGCTATAAGTGATAGAAAGTAAAAATTTGACTAAAATTTTGATTCAAATGTCCACTTAAACCAAAAAAATATAACACGCTTTTATTCTTGTACCCAATTACCATTTAAGAAGGATTCATTAAGAGATTTTAAAAAAGAGCACATAGAAATGATATCTCACATAGCCTCCTTTAGGAGATAACCATTCATTTTCTTTTGAAAGAGATATTTTAGACAATCATTTTTGTTTTTCCCTTAGACTTCTTATATTCTAAGAAATGAATTTCATTGATTTTTTTTTGCATCTTGGGGGATTCACCTAAAAAACCAATAAAATAATAGTTGTGTTCATAGATACTAATGAAAGCCCCTAATTTCATTTCTATCTCTCAAATTTATGTTTTTATACCCTTTCTACAAATACTATTATAATTAAAATGCCCCTTATTTATCTTATCTATTTTTGTTTAAAATTTTAGATCCCCTTATTATTTCTATCCTATCATCCAAGGGAACTTCTCACACCTACATCTAACTCAAAACTAGTTATGGTTGCCATCTGATATATTAATCTTTGTCAATTAAAACCTAGAGTTGTGAACAATATGTCATCCTAATTATTTTTTGAGTTAAAATCACTTATACATCACAACCCCAAAATCTTACTAAACCAACTCTATTTAAAGGACCCCCCTAATAACATATCTCTCAATTATAGTATACTTATTAATCTAAATTATAATGGAAGGATTTTATGAATACTTGGAAATTCTTATTATTAGAAGTGACATTACCAAAGGTGTGTAGTCTTCAAACCCTAAAGACTCAATGTTGATTTAAATGAGGGGTTCATATTGGACATACATGTGATCCAGGTGGATCCAGAAAACCTAAAAATTTCACAATCTCAAAATTCAACTAAATCGACATCATCAAAAAGAACTCACTGACATGATCCTGACGCAACTTGAACGGGCTCAAAAGGAGTTTGTATGTAGAAGTTATGCTCAGTCAAAGGTTTGGTCAAACAGGCGAATCAGGTGCCGATGCAAGGTTGAAAAATAGATCATCTCCAAATCAAGAAAAAGTAGTCTCAGATCGAAGGGCTCGTCAATATGGTTCCAACACCTTTTGAATCGCATCAAATGAAGTCCGTATGAGCAAGATAGAACCGGTCAAAGTTTCCAAAAGGGTAGGTTGACCTGTACAGTCAACGGATATAGTCAACAAGTATAGTCAACATTGTTGCTGATGTGGCATAAGTAGTTGAGGGAAATTATCTTATTTAAATTAGAAATTAAGCTTGAAATATATGAGCCAAACCCTTTAAAATAAAATGCATAAATATTTTATAAGGGCTTTAAGACTTTAAAAGGTTTATAAAAGATATTTAAAACATGATGCCTGAATCTAAAGATTTTAAAAGAGGAAAATATCATAAAATATAAAAGCCTGAATTTTAAAGGATTTAAATGTAATTTTAAGGGGATTATTTAAAGATAATCCATATCCCTATTTTTAAGGCTTGAAATCCATATTCTTATTTACATGGATTATTAAAAGATAATCCATATCCCTATTTGCATGTTAAGATTTGTGAGAATATCCTAAGGGGTTTCTAGGATAATTTTAAAGGTGTTTGTCAAATTGAAATGATATTGTACGGGAATATTGTAAAGCCTGAAATTATAAGGGCTATTTATTTTAATGGGTGTATTATTTTTAGGGGATTTACTATTGTAAATGGGAGATTGGGATAATTTGAAAATCATATTGTTTTAAACCATATTAGGGAAAATCAAATGTATAAAAAGGGGAAGAGTTTGGCCTTTCAGGGATATTGGAAATTATTTTGAAATGTGGAGAATTCTTTTGGAGAGAATAATAGGCTTATTGGAATTAGGCAAAGGAGGAGATTATTGTATACACAAAGATATTTGGAGTGTCTTCAGGTGTTGAGAGAGATTGTGAGAAGTTTTTATGCAGTTTTTTGGACGCGTTTTTTATGTAACAAAGAAAATTCAAGTTTGGCATCATTAATGAAAGTGGTCCATCATTGAGAAGCGGACCCAGAGACTTAGTCCTGATTGGACAAACTTCATTATCAAGCTCATGTTCCACTCTCTCTTCTTTCTTATTCTTCTTCTCTCTCTTTTCTTTCATTCTTTATTTGTTTTCTAATTACAACACTTTAGTAATTAGTTAATTTCATTAAGTTATATAAACGTGAACCTAGTTTGTAATTTCAACGATTAAACGACATAGTCATGCCATTCTGTTGGATCAGGATTAACTATAATTTAAGTTAATTTGCAAGTTAATTGTAAACCTCTAATTACAAATCAACATGTATGGATCATTCATTGAAACATGCCTATAGAAATTCCTTACCAAAATGTTCTTCTTGTGGTAAACACTCACAAGGTGCCTCTTGATAGCTTTTTGACTATGATGCCAAAGTTTGAAGTGACAACATGTAGACCTTCTCTTGGGGATTTTGATTTTACGTGAGATCATTTAGAGAAGCCCAAGATTATAGAAAAGAGGATATTTATTGCCACGCACACGGTGGTAATATGGGCCTTCTGACCACAATATCGACTTGTTCCTCTTGTTCGGCTAAGATATATGTCGTGTTTCTCCACTAGACAAGTGTTTCCTTTTTTTCAAAAGTGAAGATTTTCAAACTACTAATTATATTTTTTTGTTCTCCTTCAATGAGTTCAAAGTTTGGTTGAATGATAGTGGGTGCAAGATTAGGTTGTTCAATCGGAGTGATCAGATGCCAAATGGTCATGTGGGGGTCAATTTGTCAATTTATCTTGCTTAAATGAGTTTCTTTATACCACAAACACTTGTCTTGCTTAAGTTTCAAACTAAATGTCTGTCAAAAACATCATCAATTTCACAATGTCCATTATCTGAAAGTCATGAAGTTAAAGCCATAGTTTCCTAGGTTAACTTAGGGAAGTATGGATTGAGATGTGAACCAAAATATTTAGAAGTCTCTAAGAATAAATCCTTAGGAAAAGCATCAATATCAAGGTTTTTTCAAAGGGGATCCATACTTAGACCAAAGGGTTTGGAATTTTGAAAAGACTTGTTGTTGTTTGTTCGCAAATTGTTTTGGAACCAAGCAAGTGTTAAACTAACTCACAAGCATTTACAATCCTAGATAGAGCGAGTACGTATTTCTTAGTAGGCTTACCACCATAGGAAGAGATGATTAATTTGAGAATATGAAATGGACAAATATGTTATGTCAAGGAAATGTAACGTCTTGACATGCCAATCAAAGGAGTCCCTTCCCCATTTTCTTTATTGCCTCAATCAAAAATCAAACATGGTAAGTAACTTATTGGATCAATGCTACTCCAATGCACTACCTTAAAATACGTTTAAGAATTGGACTTGGTTAGCCACTACAAACAAGGATTTTAATGACCATATTTGGGATGAATTGGTTCCATACACATGGCAATTCTACTCAATTAAGATGCCTCCCAACCCTTAGAAATATCTAATGGTTTTAACGCATCACAAGTATACTAAGGGAGACATCAGTCGGTATGGGACAACCACAACTAGCTTGGTACATGACTTTAATCACAACCAAATTATTTTTGTAGTAGACTGAAATGAAAGCACCACTTTGGGTCTTTCCCTCTTTCAAATTGGGAGGCACGCCCTTTCTAAAGGTGACACATGTTTTAAATGTAAAATGCTTTTCGTCCCCCAAGATTTCCAATAGGTACAAGGGGAGAGGATAAGCACTTACAAGAAGAAAATGCATACTTGTGTGTTTCTCTTCACCCAAGATCGCACGAAGCGAAAGGGGATTCGATACGCACAACAAGAATACACAAGCAAATCAAACACATGTTCATTTTAATCCGTCATAGCAAAATGAGTTCGTTTTAAGCACCAATTTGAAGTGTGGAAGTTGTATTGTTTAATTTCAAACAACCAAGCATAATGATGTAAGGGTTCAATTTTAACCAATTTGAACATTCATTTTAAAGCCTAAAAGAAATCTAGTTTGGTCCTAAAACATGAAATAAAGCATCATAAATGGGTTATAACTGCCCCATAAGTGTCGAAACACTTGTTACAATTATAAGATTTAAACAATGATATGCCCCTGCACTTCAAATATTATCATCCAAACCTGCAAAAAAAGTTAGCCTAAAAAACCAAAACGAGAAGTCAGTGACATGTTAGCATTCAGATAAAGTTAAAAAATCAAGCACATGCTAAATTTAGGTTCAATTTTTGTTTACCAGTAAATCATGATGCTGAAATCAATTGCATCGCTGAATTTTGTCAATAATGTTGCCATATAGCAAGTGTGTTGCTATACTGCAAAATTGATGGCCTTGGTCTATAGAAAATAGTGACATCAAATGTGTTGCTATATCAATTATGTCGCTAAATAAAAATTAAAGGTGTGATGAAAAATAAAGTTAGTGTCGTTATTTTAATATGTAGTGACAAAATTTAATATGCATCACTAAATTAATTATGTGTTTCCAAAATGAAAATTCAAGTGCGTCATTGTATAGCGATGGGCCATCAAATGCGTCGGTGAATAATCAATAGCATCGTTGAACCTGAAAACACAAGCAAAATGGAGTTTTAACAAGAAATTTGTTAAATTGGTTAGTTCGTGCCCTACCTCTAGTGCCAAAATGTGACTGACTACTTAGTATGAGCCAACTACACTTGATCCATGAGGATTTGAAGTGTAATTAAGCCACTAAACATCAGTCCCAATAAGATCATTCAATGTAGACTTAAAATAAGAATCCATTAAAACTAACATACTCAAATACGAAAGCTTCAAAACACCTATTCTAATCCATTGAAACTTATCCTATTGGGGGAGTGGTGTCACATTGATGTGGAATGGCGACTCTTTCCCAATCCCTTGGATAATGAGCATGTTTCAATCGATTCTATTGAAGAGAATCGACGAAACCGATGATAGATGTGTATGGAAACATGATTTAAAGCTATTTTACCATGATGAAAGCTAATTTAGCATTATCTATGCTAAGAAGATTGATATGGGTGTATGCAAAGCTATTCTAAATGGAGTTTAAGCTTAAAAGATTAAAACCCTAATTACAAAATATGCTAAATGGATGCATCTATGTTATCATGGAAGCTATTAATGGAAGCTAAGCTAGTGATGCAAGTAAATTAAGCTAAAAGGATGCTAAATAAGTGCTAAATATGAGTGCAAGTGAAGGTGATTTTAACAGCATAAGTTTTCTCTTAAAAGATGGATGGATGAGTTTCAACAACATAAGTTTTCTCTAAAAAAGGTTGATCCATTTGTCTCCAAATAGTGACCTATTTATAGGAGCATAAATGAGAAATGAAGGGTTGAGATTGAAAAAGTTAATCAATGGTCAAAAAGGAAGATGGAGGCATGGATCATAGATTCTCATCAATGGATGAGAACCAATGATCACATGGATGAAGAAAAGAATCAAGGGTTCATATTCTTCCAAACAAACACACTTTCAAAACTTGCACAAGAAGTCTTGTTTGAAAGTTTGTTGCAAAAAAGGAATATTCCCCCTTTCAAATGAGTGAAGAAAGAGAATATTCTCGTGGGTGAGGAAAATTAGATATTTAGCAAATTAAAACAAAGTTTTAATGTGCAAAAGGGGAAGTAATATTCCATGGGAATATTCCTTTTGGAGGAATGTGAAAAGGAGGAATATTCCCTTGCAAGTGGTGGGGGAATTATATTTAATTAGTAATTTAATAATTAAATAAGGTTTCAATTATGCAAATTAGGGGAATTACATTATATTCATTAAATAAAATTATTTAATGAAAAGGGGGATGTGATATGATACTTAATTAAATAACTTAAGGTTATTTAATTAAATAAGAGCACTTTAGGGATTTAAATTAAATGACTTGATTTATTTAATTTAATAAGACAAAATGTTAGTATGAAAGGGGGTGAATTAACCCGATTAAATCAATTAGATCAATAGATGAAAATGACATAATTAATTAAATAGCCAAGCTAATTTAATCAATTAAGTGAAAAGTGAATGGGTTTTAAGAGGAAACAATGTTAGTATATCTGATTCGAGTGCATGATATCATTAAGGACATTTTTAAGTGTCTATAGTTTGCCCCTCTTTGAAGTGAGGTACCTATTATGTTGGTTCAAAGACTAACGCTTTTCGGATTAAAAATTGCTACTTAAATCAAAAAAAAAAAAAAATTAATTTTTGGATGCCCTACTATTTCCCCAACAGAAGGAATAAGCTGGTTCCCTATCCCCTCGAGAAATCGGGCAAAAATTTCAAATTTTGGGTTGATTTCTCGACAAAGGTAAAATATAGGTTCAGGTGGCCATATAGATCCCGAAATGCCAAAAATGGCTCAAAATAAGTTGTACAAAGTGGAAACAGTTAAAACAGGTCAAAACCCTAGCTTTTGGCTCAAATTAGGGCTAAAACCCCTAATTTTTAGGCTTAAATAGGTGAGAAGGGTGACATTTCCAATTCATTTGTGCATTTAGCCCTTAGAGATCTTTGCAGTTTGAGCTCTAGTACCTTGACTAAACGGCTCACCATGCATCCCTCTTCATCTTTCATATTGAGTTTGAGAGTACCAACAACATGCAGACGCAAGACCCCGGGTATGTGATTCAAAACTTTTCTCAATTTTTGCTTTTAGGTGCATTTAATAGGGGGTCAAAGTTAGGTCCTTAGGCGCATCACTATAGAGCAACACTTTTGAAGCATTGAAAGCATCGCTAACTATTTTATAGCAACACACCCTATGTTTAGCGGTGCACCTTGATTTTTTGGTTCAACAACACATTTGATTAGGGGGTCGTGGGGGTAATATAGCGACGCATGGGCTTTTTAAGTTCAGTGTCACCCAAAAATAGTGGGTGATGCACCTTGCAAATAGTGACACACCCTAATATTTAGATATAGTGACACACCATAAAATGTTGATTCGCTATTGAGTGTATCCACGCACGTCACTAAAATGGTGACACACCCCCCAAATGGATACAACGATGCACCCCTGAAAGAGTGATGCTATTGATTTGTGTTTGATGTTTGGGATGTAAAGTCTCAAAGTTTGATCATTTTTTTCAACTTTTTAACAAATTGGCGTTGTGTGTGTGATGCGTGTAGGAAGATCCTCCACCACTGATGTCCCTAGAGCACTGATAGGACATTTTGGCTATAATTAG